>RDPX01000341.1:20222-42898 GCA_003991215.1 Morbakka virulenta
TTTTTTTAACTGAAACATAGTTTCCATGACTGAAAGTTGAAATCTGGTACAAAATTCTAGAAGCACAAGCCCACTGGAATTCATTTTACTAACTCTGTACTTTCCAAGTACAGTTGGCCAAGAAGACCTATCTTTACCAACTCGAGCGTTTAGGTCTCCAAGAATGATGACTTTATCTTGTTTTGCATTATCTAACAAATCTCCGAGTTTCTCGTAAAAACATTCTTTTACTTGGTCTGAGTTCAATTTGGATGCTCATACGTCTGTCATTTATAGGTTGAGGATTCAGGTCAAGTGATTTACTGACTGCGAAACCAACACCTGGTTCTTTCTTTTCGCTGCCAGTCCAGAAGATTGTATGACTTTTATCAATTACATTACCATTTCCAGGTCTTCTGACCTCACTCAATGTGCATATGTTAATGTTAGCTCTCTCACGTTCGCACAGATGATGGCAGTAGCGCGTGCAGGGCGTATTGAATCTGCGCTGTCATTCATAGTACATACATTCCATGGACCAGGAGATAAGGTTTTGTATGGTTTTTCCCACTTTTCGCCACTACCATACTGTGTGATGCATCGATTATCCTGAATGCGGTATCATGATTCGTAATATTATTATCGTCTATTTCCATAGTGTGAAGGCTGCACCAAAGAAGTCAACAATAAGTGGTGCTACAGTGTGTCCCTTGGCAAGAAGATTTCGTAATCCAGTGGCACAGCACAGCTGAGACGACTGGCAAAATTTTCTTGTTGTTGTTGCCAGAACAATTGCCGAGTTGACAAGGTTAACTGTCGGGGAGTGAGAATCTTTACCGAGTTGGCAAAAGGAACTGCCATGCTAGACATGCTGCCGAGTCGACAAACATGCCTGCCGAGTATCGTAACCGTGACAGGGGAAGCTACAGGTGGACTAAAACTTTCTTAAGGTAAACGCCCAAGCTAATGGAGGGAAGAAAGCGCTTTCCTTCTCCATTCTAGAGCTCGCAACCAAGGTTGGTCTCCAGCCATTGCCCAAATCTTTACAACACTGGACGTAAAAAGTAGATACCACCAGGTATCCATTCGCAAAGAGGATAGGCAGTACACTGGCTTTGAAGCTGTACCAATTTACTTGCATCCCTTTTGTGGTGACCAATGGTGTTGCTGCATTCAAGCGTATGATCGATGAGGTCATCTTGCCTTGCCTTGCCTAGGTGCCATCCCCGATCCGGAGGTTGGCGACAACAGATCTCCAGCCCTCGCGATCCTGAGCCTTGCGCCGCAGCTGTTCTTATTTGAAACCGATGACTCTCCGGAAGTTGTCTGACCACTTCAGACGTTGGCGCCTGTCGCTCTTCTTCCTGGTATACGTCCATCCAGAATGTCACGCTGGATTCTGTTGTGCCTCACTATATGGCCAAAGTATCCCGTTTGCCTCATCGTGGTGTTCAATAGACATTTTGTCGTTTCTCACATCTGAAGCACTTCAGCATTCGTCTTCTTCTCCTTTCTTCTGACTCGTAGAATACGCCGGTAGCACCACATCTCAAATGCTGCAATCTTCTTCTCCATTTTCGATGTGATGGTCCACACTTCACAACAATAGAGAAATGTTGACCTTACATATGCTTTGGTAAGCCTTAGTCGAAGAGCCAGACTGATCTTGCGACATGTCAGAACTTTCCTGAAGCAATTGAAATTTGATTTTGCCATAGCTATTCTGATTTTGATTTCTTCTTCGCATCTACAGTCACTAGTTAGTGTAAAATCTAAGAGCTTTGATTTCTATACTTCTCCCAGTTGCTTCCCAGTTACTACGATTTCGCTCTTCACTGGTTGCGAAGATTTGTTAACTGTCATCGTCTTAGTCTTGTTTTCATTTATCTCTAGTCCTATTTCCCTCCTTCTTCTATCTACCTCAGTGATGATATCTTGAAGAGCAGCTTCTGACTTTTGACGGTGGTGTCGTCGGCGTATGTTATTGAGTTAATATTCTTTCCTCCTACTCAGAAACCTGCCATTGGTTGTATACTCCTTGTGACCTTTTCAGCATATAGGTTGTATAATGTTGGTGACATGACACATCCTTGGCGTACTCCTCTCTCGATTGGCACAAAGTCGCTGCAGCTGTTGCCTACTCTGACTACCGCCTCTTGATTCCAGCATAGGTTGGTAATTATTCTCAGATCTTTACCATCTATGTTTATTTCCTTCAGATGTTGCACAGGTTGATCGTATTTTATCCTGTCAAAAGCTTTTCGGTAGTCAATGAAGCAGAGATAGACCATGCTTTGCATTTCAATAGCTCTTTCTAGGAGATTTCGTACGCAAGATATAGTCTCTCTGCTTCCTTTTCCTTTGCGAAAGCCAAACTGATCTTCTGCTAGCTCATCATCCACTTTTTGTCTGATACGGTTTTGAACGATTGCTAGGAATTGGTGCAGTCTATAGCTCCCAGCTTCTTCGGAATTGTAATGAAGACAGATTGATTCAACTCCCTTGGGATGTATTCTGCGTCATAGATCGAATTGCAGAGAAAAGTTAGCTCCCTTACACCGGCTTCACCCATACGTTTGAGACGTTCGGCACATATAATGTCTCTTCTGCTGCTTTCCCAAAACAGAGCTTGTTTATAGCTGACTTAACTTCCTCTTCTATAATTTCTGGTCCGCTAGTGGAGTCTGCCACATCTGGCCTGGCATCTGATCTATCTTGATCTGAATATACCTCTGATATGTATTCCTGCCAGCGGCTTGTCACTTCATCGGAACTGAAAAACATCTTGTTATCTTTGCTTTTGATGCATAAACCAGCTTTCCTTTGTTTGCTAGCTCCCTAACTTTCCGGTGCACTTCCTAACTGTTATGCCTCTGATCTGCTTCTTCCAGCTCTTCACACTGTCTCTCGATCCATTCTTTCTTGGCCTTTAGACACTCGACTTTCACTCTATGGTTTAATCATCATCTCTGAAAACAAATTAAAGGGTACCTACGCCTATCTTGATAATGTCACCATCTGTGGAATGAATCAAGTTGACCACGATGAGAACATGCAGAAATTCCTCAAAGTGGCAGAGAAACTCAACCCAGAATTGAATAAAACAAAAAGTGTAAACTCCACAGACAGTCTAAATCTACTGGGTTACACTGTGTTCTATGGCTGCATCAAACCAGACCCTGAAAGACTCAAGCCGTTACTTGGAATGCCTCTGCCACAATCAAAAAAAGAGCTTGATAGGGTGTTGGGACCTTTTTCATATTACGCACACTGGATACAAAGCTACTCTTCAAAGGTACGCCCACTCGTTTCTGCCACATCATTCTCACTGGACAAAGACGCTGAAAAAGCATTTGAAACTCTGAAATCTGACATTTCTTCGGCTGTGGTTGTAACAATAGAAAAAGGAATCCCACTAGTGGCTGAAACAGACACTTCTGAATATGCCATTGCCACCACCTTAAATCAAAATGGCAGACCAGTAACCTTCTTGACCCGTATCCTCAATGCCTCTGAGAGAAAGCATCCTACAGTTAAGACAGAAGCATGCGCTATAGTTGAAGCCCTAAGAAAGTGGAAATGGTTTTTTTTTGGAAACACATTTCAAACTTGTTACTGACCAGAAATCTGAAAATTTCATGTTTGACAAACAGGACAAGGGAAAAATCAAAAACGAAAAAATCCAGCTCTGGTACATTGAACTTGCAAGCTACTTCTGTGATATAATCTACAAATCTGGTGAAAACAATGGGGGTCCTGATGCCCGGTCACGCGTGCAATGCTCTGCAATTCCAGGTGATGGGAATGCTCTGAAAAAAACTGCATGATATTCTATGCCACTCTGGTGTCACCTGGATGACTCACTTTATTAAATGCCGTAATCTACCATTTTCTATCGAAAAAATTTACACGATATGTGGGTCGTGCCCAGTGTGTGCTGAACTGAAGCCCAAGTTTCAGAAATTTAAAGGGAAGCTGGTAAAAGCAACTCAACCACTCGAAAGACTGAATACGGACTTTGAAGGTATTATTAAATATATGCTACTTTTTTAAATAGCGAGGGAAAATGTTATGATAGTTATTTTTCAGTATTATGTCAATTGTATAAGTCTTTTCTTTTTCCGTGGAGGCGTTTTGTTTACTTTATGGGTGCATCATGTTTTATGAAGATAAAAGCCCAAAGTCAATCCATACTACTCGTGTTTATGTTTACTTACTACAGTAAGGTAGCTCTGCTACGAGAGAATCAAACTGAACGCCAACGTGAGGGTCAATGGTTCAATTCCAGGCTTCAGTACTGTTGTTTTTTTGTTTTTTCCTTAGTTTTTTCCTTATCAATGCAGGACTACAACATTTGGTAAATACTTCCAATATGAAAAGAAACAATCTGTTTTTCAGAGAATGCACTCTCTTGGTGCTTTTTAGTTGCTATTTTAATGCCCGAGGTAATGGTCAGTAATGTCATATCTTTGAGCCAAGAAATAAAAGATCTCATGATAGAGATGCAAGAGCTTGATTGAGAGAAAATTGGCATTAAACATTTTGTATTAAAAGAGGTGATTATCAGCAAAAAATATTATAATAATTATAATAATAATAATGGATGATGATGAAACATAAATTTATCGGATAGTTACAAAATATAAAGTTATTTGAAATAACAGTAATACGATTTTTTTTTCTCTTCATTTATCATACACAAAACCATATTGAAAATAGNAGTGCTTTTTAGTTGCTATTTTAATGCCCAAGGTAATGGTCAGTAAGGTCATATCTTTGAGCCAAGAAATAAAAGATCTCATGATGCAAGAGCTTGATTGAGAGAAAATTGGCATTAAACATATTGTATTAAAAGAGGTGATTATCAGCCAAAATATAATAATAATTAGAATAATAATAATGGATGATGATGACACATAAATTTATTGGATAGTTACAAAATATAAAGTTATTTGAAATAACAGTAATAAGATTTTTTTTTCTCTTCATTTATCATAAGATTCTACAGAAAACCATATTGAAAATAGTCTAAATAAACAAAGGCGTTGAATCACTTACTTTGTCAATCTGTTAAACTGTATTGTAATGAAACCAGAAAGCTGCCAGTTAAATGAAAATTGCAGAGGGTGATTTCCATTGATGATTTTGTCACTAAATAATTAAAAAGTACAAAATATTCTTAATAAAAAAGTTCTAAAACTACAGAAATAATACTTCATCTTCAAATTTAGTGTTTTTCTGAGTTTAGCTGCTAAAATTCTGTTTGTTTGACATTTGCGTGCGATAAGCAATGTAAAAAATATTTTTTGTAATTAATAACACAAAGTTGTTCTTTAAATCTGTTTATCAAACAGGACGGCTCTGTTTCTAAGTTGTCTGTCTTCTGATTAAAACTGCCTGCAATCCTTCATGGAGCTAGTGTCCATTTTTCAATATAACATAATATTTATTGAATGTCTAATAGATTTATTTGACTTGTGTGCTCATATGGCAAATACCACTTTCCTTCTTCACCTCAGTTACATCTTCAGCCGTATTTCAGGGCATTGATTGTCATTACAAATATTGGTAATGAAAAAGTGGTTGTAAATCATCTTCCTGTACAAAACATTCAGAATTTGAAACGCAAGAAAACCCAGAAAGTGCTGGACAATCTCTTTTTTCTTCTTTGATAACGTAATGACTGATGAATTATTATTTCATTTTCTTAGTAAAGTTCTTTATCGAAACAAAACTGTAGTACTATTAGTGTAGTGTACAACATCTATTTACCAACAAGCTGGACTTAATTTACATAGACATTTTTAGATACAAATATATTCCGTATAATAAGGGGATTTATTTTTACTCTCAACTCTGATCTAAAATTACTAATTCCCTTACCTTTATTTAAACCAGGGAAATATCAAACTAAAATGTTTTCCACAAATTTAATGATACGGAAAAAATAGCAAAGCAAATTGTTGTTTATATTTTTCTTGGCCAAATTTAGTAGGACAAAGGAATTGTTTTGAAATACAATTCTCATTTTTTTATCATTTTTAACCAATTTAAAACAAAACAAGGCTTTTCCTTCTAAAAAGCCCTCTTAAATTAGCGCCTATCTGTACAGTGACACACAGCCATAAATCTGGTATGAAATACAGATTGTTTACAGATCTCAGAGCTTCTATTTTAGATTCCTTTTCCATTTTATCAATAAATACAAGTCTCAGACTCTCTCAGACTTCATCCATAAATCTTGAAATCAACACTACCATCAAAGCGTTAGATCCAAATGGAATTTACAAATATCTAGGCGTAAACGAAGGTGACGGCATCAATCATGCCGTCATGAAAGAGAAGATCCGTATATAATATTATAGACGCATGAGAATGGTGCTTGAAACAGAGTCAAACGAAAAGAATATAGTAGAGGCTATTACACATGTTAGAACCCAAAGCAGACTTGACCGTCTGTGCTTGCCAAGACGCGAGGGTAAAAGAGGGTTGGTGCAGCTAGAACTCTCCTATAAAACATCAACCATAGGCATGAAAAATTTTTAGCGGCGACTGATGATTAGATGTTACAGTTCGTTTTTAACCATGAAAATGGTAAAAAAACTCCACTCTATTTGTAAAGAAGCTAGGACGTTTACCAATGAATTCGAAATGGACCGCTGAAAACCTGGCGCACAAAACATTCCAGCATAAAAACCTGAAAAAACTGTTAAACAGAAGACCAAAAAGGTCGAAAACCAATAGCTTGGTCATAAATGGAGCCAGCTAACTCTACACGGTCAGTATGTTCTTCGGAGTCCCAACGCTGATCTTAACCAAAATGCTACCAATCAGTGGTTACGAAGTTTCATAATTCTAGCTCAAGACGAAAGACAGTTCACGACAAACTACCAGGCAAATATATTACACAATGGTGTTGACCTCAAGTGTCGCTTCTGTGACCAATCCAGAGATATTATTGATCATCTCGTCTCCGGATGCCTCCCACTTGCCCCCAGCGAGTAAGTGAAACGACATGACCTTGTAGGACAATACATTTATTGGCAAATACCTCAATGCTATCTGATACCCGTATATCCAAACTGGTATGAATATAAACTTCCACCGATCGTTAACTTAGAGTACGTTACGATTCTTTGAGATTAATACAGTTAGGACTATCAAAACCAACAGTCCCAACATAGTAATCAAAGATCGAAAATCAAAATCATTCACCTTGATAGATATGAGTGTACCAAGGATTGACGCAAAAATGTTTGACAAATTCAGCAAATAGTAGGAGTTGGAAATTTAAATTCAAAAACTGTGGAAACTTAAAACCACAACAATCCTCGTAATAGTAGGTGCATCAGGGGGGATCAAAAAAGGCACACAAAATTATTTAGACAAAATACCCAGGGAACCACAGCATCAAAAAATACAAAAACATGTTATAACAAGTTCATCTCTTATCTTAGTTAATTTAATATTTAATTAATATTTTCTAAAAGAATATTTTATCTGCTCTTTCTAGACTTCTAATTTTTTAAAGTACTATTTTTACACAAACGTTGACACTAATTTCGTACTGAATTCGTCGCTTTGCTATTTTTTATATTCGTGTTTTGTGTTCTTATAGGTGCGTGTCTTCTATTATTCATTATCTATTGTCCGTGTCGACCAAATCACATAAATTTGGTTGTACCTGTCTACTAAATGTTCGTAAAATGTCTCTCAAAACATTTGTTTGTCACAGGTCACATGGAGTGATCCGGTGAACAATTGAAATAAATAACTAAATTTATGAAAATGAAAATGCATAATAATAATTATACTTGTAATAACAGTTATTATAATAATAGTAATAATAATAATAAAAATATACTACTACTACTACTACTACTACTACTACTACTAATAGTAATAATAATAATAGAGCGAAGAAGTTGAAGAAGCTGAAAAAGTAATGTAGGATTATCGACATAACTGTTCTAAATGATATGAGTGTAGGGAATAAAGAGCAAATAGAGATAGAAAAATACCAATACCTGAGGCTAAAATCCAAAACCCTTTGGGAAATAAAGAAAACTGAAGTGAAAGCGATTTTTGTTGGTATACTACACATGATTTCAAAATATATTTGAAAAAATTGGTGTAAATATTAGAACACAAGTGTTGAGAAAAAGTACTCTCCTTAGAACACCAAGAATATTTTATTGAACATTGGAAAAATAGACCTTTCTTTCAGATTTTAAGAGAGATTATATATAATGAAGAGAACCCATGGAACTAATGTTACTAGTGTAACAAAATCTAAAGGACAAAACTACCATTGTAATACTTAGTGAAATAATGCCAACAATGATGATGACAATAATAATAATAATAATAATTGATGACCGAAAATTATACCAGAAAAGTCATAAAAAGCTGGAAGTAGTAAATAACACACTCATGAAGGCTAGTATGGATACACGAGCAGGTTGGGCGTCCAAGAAGGCAACCTCCACTTGGTGACACCTGGATGCTGATTAGCTAGGTTATCCTGACTGGTTGGTAACGAATAGCCTTCATTCCAAGCTGTTCTTCCGTACCATGGAAGAAATCGATCTCGTCGTTCATGTGATTTCGAATCTGGTTCGTCGTCGATTTTCAGAATTTTGTGCTTCCAGCAGCTTACACACACACACACACACACACACACACTCACACACACGAGCAGGTTATGGAGTAAGGAAATGTGCAGAAGTGATCTTCAGGGACGGTAAGATGTTGAAAGGAGAAGGATTGACAGTGCTGGAAGAAAGGATGAAGACACTTGATCCAGATGAAAAAGGAGCCTGGTAAAAAAGAAGATGGTGAAATAGCTGTGAAAGTGGTTATGGAAAGAATGAAGAAAGAGGTACGAAATAGGTCAACGCAAGTTGTCAAACGTTGGATAAATTAGTGAAAGATGAGGTAGGGAATGTCAACAGCAACATAAAGCAAGCTAGCGATGAAAGACTATGTACAGATGGAGAAAAAAGGAGGAAGAGGTTTAAGAAGCTTCAAAGACGTGCACAATAAGTCAATTACGAGCTGCATGTTATTTGGCAACAGCAACAAACCAACGGTTAGGAAAAGCGTGGGAGAATAAATATGAGAAAGAACAGACATCGTTGAAAACAGAGATGGAAGATATTTTGGAGATCTACAGTAAGGAGGTGAAACTTGGTAAAATATTTGTTTACTTCATTTGTTCCCTTACAGAGATATTACAACTTGAAATTAATATGGAGGAAACTAAAGAAAGAACTCAAGAAGGGAATAAATGTGAATCAAAAGTGAAATAATACTGGGGTATACAAAAGAGGACTCTGGATATTTGAAGTGTAACAGAGACCGTAGATTGATAACAGCTATTTTCGACATGTTAGAAGAGATGGTGGAAACAAAAGTCTGGAAGAAAGTTAAAGAATTTGTAGAAGTAGACAGTTGAGGGTTATGTGGTGTAATACGGGAGAGGGTACAACACTTGTTTTCGGGATGCAAAAAGCTATCAGTGTCAGAGTACACGAGGAGACACTATAATGCACTAAAGACATTGGCCTTTGAATGGGGAAAGTGACATAATATTCATGTTTTATTTGTTTCATTTAGGTAAATAAAAGCCTACACTGAACAATACACATCTTTTTACTCTGGTTCAGATCAATTTTATCTACGTTATTTCTACTACACCATGGATAAACTAATACGTTCTGAACGATTCGATACCGAGCCCAACGCTCCAAATGCTGAAAAGTTGTATAGACATTGGAAATTGACTTTTAGTAACTGCCTAGAAATGAATGAAAATAACGAAGATAGTGATGCAGTCAAAGAAAGGAAGAAATATTTTGGTTTAGTAAACAACATGTTAACTAATGTTTATGAACTCATTATTATACTACAACATTCGATGCATCCAATGCAGCCCTAGATACGGCCTATATTAAACCTGTGAGCGAAATATATAACCGCCACCAACTGATCTCTTGCAAACAAAACACCGACACAGTTGATGTTTACCTTCAAAATCTTGAGCGTATTGCCAAAACATGTGATTTCAAGACTGTCAATGCCGAAGAAAATAAAAATCAGTATATACGAGATGCGTTTATCAATGGACTTACCTCATCGACCATTCGCCAACGTCTTTTAGAAAGTAGTACCCTAACTCCAGCAGAAGCTTTTAGACAAGCTAGGGTGTTAGTACTTGCACAAAAGCAGTCTGCATCATATGAATCACCTATCACAGCAGTCATTTCTAAAGATCCTTCCCCTACCCTAACAGCAGCAATTAGAAATTATAAGAAACATAATCGAAAAAGAGATCCCTAAGACCAAAAAGAGAATAAAAAAGAATTATGCTACTTCTGTGGATACCCACGCCATGCACGTTTAAACTGTCCTGCACAAAACAGCGAGTGCAAAAAGTGTGGAAAACGTGGTCATTGGGCAAAAGTGTGCAAATCAAGCCAAACCTTAGCAGCTATTCACTCAGCTTCACAAGCTCAACCTTCCCTTTTATAACTAGGCAACAGAGAAGTTATTTTCCAAGAATGTCAAGTAGACAACAGTCCAGTAAATACCATGATCGCTACTGGCAGTGGATCTACCTACATATGTAAAAGGACTGCAGAAAAACTCAATTTGTATGTAATCCCTAAACATGGAACAGTGACTCTAGCAGATCCATCTTTTAAAGCAAACATAATAGGAGAGGTAGTTGTAGATATTGCCATTAGCAATCATATACATACTATAGTAGTAGTGAAAGTTCTACTAAAAGCATTCATTGATATGGTCATTGGAAGGGACTTACTAAAAAAGCACAGAAAAGTAGTCTTTGAATTCAACGGTAGCGAAGATGACTTAAATACTCAACCCTAATAATAACCAACCTATTCTTGGCATGACAGTTGCTAATGAATTCCCAGCCATGAAAGTATCTCAGCCGGCACTGTTTACAAATATGTCAAAGGAAATCAAACGTATCGCTACTAAATCTCGTCGATATACCAAACCAGACCAGGAATTCATCAAACAGGAAGTTGCTAAACTGTTAAAAGAAGGAGTAATTGAACCGTCAGTGTCACCTTGGCGTGCACAAGTCTTAGTAACAAAAGGAAGAAACCATAAGAAACGTATGGCAATAGATTTTAGTAACACTATTAAAATTTTTACTCATCTAGGTGTATATCCTGTGCCTAATATCCTAAACATTGTCAATGAAATATCTCAGTACAAATTCTTCTCCACTCTAGATTTAAAATCTGCCTACTACCAAGTGCCCATCAGAGAAGAAGGTAGAATATTTACACCCTTCGAAGGTCATGGGAAACTTTATCAGTGTACTAGACTTCCTTTTGGCGTCAGAAATGGGGTAAGCGCTTTCCAAAGAACTATAGACAATATAATGGCAAAGGAAAAATTATCAGATACCTTTGCATTTGTTGACAATGTCACCATCTGTGGCAAAACAAAAGAAGAAAATGACCAAAACTTGAAGAATTTTTACAAAACATCAAAGAAATATTACTTTTAACGAAAGTAAAAGCATTTTGTCTACTACAGAAATTTCCCTCCTTGGTTACACAATCTCCTACAATAACATTCAGACTTACCACAATAGATTAAAACCACTATTAGAAACGTCTCCACCAACCAATTTGAAGTCACAGAAATGCATCGTTGGCATGTTTTCCTACTATTGTAAGTTCATCCCCAAATTTTCTGACAAGATAAGAGAATTGAGCAGAAATACTACATTTCCTATACCGCTTTCTGTCGTAAGCATCTAACACTAAAATCAGATCTTAAAGATGCAGCTTTGGTTTCTGTAGACCCAAATGAAACCTTGGTTGTAGAAACAGATACTAGTAATTTCTGCATTGCTGCTTCACTTAACCAAAAAGGAAGACCAGTAGCCTTCTTTTCCAGAACTTTGAATCCTAACGAAATCCATCCTCCTCCTGTAGAAAAAGAAACTGTTTCAGTAGTGGAAGTCCTTAGAGAATGGGAACACTTTCTTTTAAGCAGACATTTTGAAGTAATTACAGATCAAAAAAGCATAAGTTACATGTATGATAAAAAACATAAATCTAAAATAAAAAACAATAGGATAATGAGATAGCGAGTAGAACTATCCCAATATAAATTTGATATTCGATACCACCCAGGTCCTGAAAATTCAGTTGCAGATACCTTTACTAGGATTGCTGTTATAACCAACCCACTCTGCGAAATTCGAGAAATCCATGAACAACTATGCCACCCTGGAATAACCAGATTAACACATTTTATCCGTTCAAAAAACCTGCCATTCTCCTTAGAACAAATCAAGCAAGTTGCACAGTCTTGCAAATCATGTTTGTATTTAAACCCAAAATTTCTGAACACTAAAGGGACACTCATTAAAGCTATTTACCCATTCCAGCCCCTCAACATCGATTTTAAATAGCCGCTCCAACATTCAACAAATGGAAATAGCTATCTATTTACAATAATTGACGAATACTCGCGTTTTCCCTTTGCTTACGCCTGAAAGGATATGACTAGTAAAACTGTCACAGACTGTTTTAACCACCTTTTCTCTATTTTTGGTATGCCAGATATGGTACATAACGATCGTGCTACAGACTTTCTATCTGATGAAACTACCCTGTATTTACGTAAGAAAGGCATTGCCACATCTAAAACAAGTCGATAAAATCCAAGAGGAAACGAACAAGTGGAAAAAATGAATGGAAAGCAATTCAAGTAACATTACATTTTCGCAACTTAAGGGATTCACAATGGAAAGACGTCCTTCCAGATGCTCTACATTCCATCAGATCTCTTCTATGCATCGCAACCAGTACAACCCCTCATGAAAAAGAAAGTAAAAACAGTAAATTGGATATTGTTGAGAGATCTTTCACTACAAGTTCAAGAAATTGTAATTAAAGATCTTGAACCAGGAGAGACGAACCAAGAAAGAGGAAGCGTGAGAGACTGAAGAGATGGTATTCTTACTCGGTTAACTAAGACATGAATGTGGTTGAGGCCTCTGCAGAGGGCACCATCGACAGGCAGAGGTGGAGAGTGATAGTCTGCTGTGGCGACCCATAAAGGGAAAAGCCGAAAGAAGAAGAACAACAACAACAAGAAGAGACGCATAAATACATAGGTGTCAATGCAGGCGATGGTACTCAACACTCAGATTCAGGGAAAAAATTGGAAAACAGTGCTATCGACGTGTGAGGTCAATAGAAAAATTGGACTTAGTGCAAGAAAACCTGTTGATGCTGTTAACTCTTTAGGAATCCTAATTGTAAAATATAGCTTTACCATCGAAAATTGGTCTGATAAAAATAAGAAAAGTTTATTCTAAAATAAGGGAACTTCTTACCATCCTTATGTATCCGAATGCACCATTCTAAAACTGATGTAAACAGACTCTGTTTGGCAAAGAAAGGAAGAAATGGATTCCTTTAATTAAAATTATTGTCATAAATATCAATTATAGCAATGAATACCTCTCTGAAAAACTTTAACAACTGGATGCAAAATATTGTCAACACACAAGAAAAGGGCAAAACCAAGTATCTCTAATTATGCCTGGAAGTACCTCTAAGAGTTTGGTCTGAATCTGGAAAAGCAAAGGATATGAAGACCCGACAAATATCAAAGGTAAAAGCAAACTTCCTAATGATTTGAATACTAAACCCTTATAGGGTAAATATCCAAACATAGCAAACCATCATGATATCGATAACAACTTAACGCATCAGTTGTTGTAACACCCACGCGCACGTTCATTATTATAATTTATGTTATTACGTATTAACCACATAATCATGTAGAGACACGGAAGTTATTCACAGTTATTCACAATGTTGTTTTTCTCATTTGTATTTGCATAAGCTTTCTACGCCTATTTGTAAAGACCTGATTGGTCAGATTCGTTTTGATGCTCGATCTTGNTCTGTAAATTCGATCCAGAACCAGCGAAGTTAAAAGATTTATTCTTATATCAGTGGTCAGCCTCCCCGGAACCAAAAACGGAAACTGAAGACTTCGTTATTGCCGTACATGACCAAAGTCTTCCTACTAGAAACTACCAAGCAAATGTATTAAAGAATTTAGTATTCATACCGATTGAACAATGAAGCCTAACAGACCAGATATTGTATTTGAAAATTGCAAAGATAAGTCGTGCCTCCTTATTCAAATGACTGTCCCTGGTAATCGTAATGTCTGAACGTCTTTGAAAACCTTCAAAAATACAAAGATCTTGAAATTGAGGTAACCAAAATGTGGAAGCTCAAATTATTCCTCTTCCGCTCAGAATAACTACAGTTTCAGTTGTAAGAGGAGGTCTTGTTATGATTTCTTGGTATAATTGCTAAAAGAGAACCCAGCTATATTTCGGAATGGACATATATTGCGAAAATTTCTTTCTATGTGAAAGTAAGCTAGGAATGCTGTAAATAACATTACCTCTATTTATTTCATTTAAAAATAATCCATAATGTTTCTTTCTCCCAGACATAAATCTCCTGACGTCAGTGCGCAAGACTTATCACTTATTAAACAGAAGTTATCGCAAAGTCAAAACACATAATAAGAACAGTAGTAATAATAAAAAATTATTAAAATAGTATGCTTTATTGGCAGCAGGATTGTAGACAGTGACAAAATTGATTTACATAGAAGGGATCTGGATGCATTTATAGATACTGTATTTATGACCAAACATTGAGTTCATTCTTCTAATACAACACTGATAGTCCTAACCACAGAAAGGTTAGTTTTATCTAAAGAAAATGATTCTGGCCTTTATTGACGTAAAAAATCAATTAAAATTGAAACCACTGAGCAGAAATTGTGTGGAGTATAAAAATCCATAGAAGTTGGAACAAGCGAATTCATACTCAGCTTTAGCCTTCAAATTAACAAGACGTACATAATATATAACTCAAAATTGAATTTTTCTTTGACAAGAAGGATTTTATTTTCTTTTATATGAAAGAGCAGACAAAGTAATTGTCTATGCATTCCTTTTTCCAAAGTAGATGAAAGAATAAATATTTTTTTTGTGACACTACCAAATATAGTTTTGATATTTTTAAAACAGTAACGTGTAAGTATTTGCAAGTGGGTTATATAACATTTTGATAGCGAAACTATCTTTATTCTCTGTTCAGCAGAATTTTAGGATTCCAATATTTTGAAAAAAACAATATTAATAGCTAAATAGCTTTATTTTGAATTTCTTAACATTTAATAATGAAATGAAATTCCTATATTTGTTGACGCAACAAATTATTCCTCAAAGACAAGTAAATCTTTACAATACTAGATTTTGTCGTCGATATTATGTTAGGTATGATCCCTACCTCTAAATAGTAATCGTCATTGCCAAAATGGTATATTTAATTGATATAAGATATTTATCATGTCGTGAGTCGTAAGCTTTTCCTCCCATCATCAGCCTGACGATAGGAGAAGTATCTCTCGAAAGAAAGATGAGAAAAAGCTTAAGACTCACGACATGATAAATACCTTACATCAATGGCTTCCACTGAGTCCATAAATTCAAGAATTTTCATGGTATATTTAAATTACAATCGTTACAGTCACCTGGTAAATGTCTTCTTTTAAAGATCCTAAGTGATAATATATGTATATGTATATTTATGTATATATATATGTATATGGTGTATATGCGTGTATATGTATATATATGTATATGTAGTATTTGAGTGAAACGTTCCAAAAACTGTAGCCAAAGATGGAAGTGGCTGATAAAATGACAATAATGGGACAATCCATATATACAATCCACACCACAACACAAAGGACAACACAACGAAAAACATAAGAATGAACTATCAGCAGATAAAAATAATGATGTATGAAGGATAGAACTATGGTGAAGCGTGTTGAAAAAAGTAAAATGATAGATGACTAAAAATAATGATTAAGATGATAATAATGACTAAGAATAAAGTAGATATCATGGATCATCAGTCGATTACCATGTCAACCATTTTGGGTATTTAAGTATATATATATATATATATATATCAAAACATATATACAAATGAAAATAGATACAGATTACATTTCTAATTATTTGATTTTTCAATTTATTGATATGGCTTAATGTTCTTTATCTTTACAATAATACAGTAATACAACCAGTATGTTTTACTTGCCAGAATACTTCCAACTTTTGGAAAGGAAGTTTTGTGATATCAATTTTTTGATAATTTTAAATAAAATCTCAATAAATTGAAGCCATTTTACCCTGTATACACTGCATGAATACATATGTTTTAGCTAAAAAATGGGGTATATTTTTTGTCTCTTAACCAGCTCAAATTATTCCACTGCGTCGGGACNGTGTTAAAAAAAGTAAAAAAATAGATGACTAAAAATAATGATTAAGGGGATAATAAAGACTAAGAATAAAGTAGATACCATGGATCATCAGTCGATTACCATGTCTACCATTTTGTGTATTTAAGTATATATATATATATATATATATATATATATATATATATATATATATATATATATCAAAACATATATACAAATGAAAATAGATACAGATTACATTTCTAATTATTTGATTTTTCAATTTATTGATATGGCTTAATGTTCTTTATCTTTACAATAATACAGTAATACAACCAGTATGTTTTACTTGCCAGCATACTTCCAACTTTTGGAAAGGAAGTTTTGTGATATCAATTTTTAGATAATTTTAAATAAAATCTCAATAAATTGAAGCTATTTTACCCTGCATACACTGCATGAACACATATGTTTTAGCTAAACGAATGGGGTATATTTTTTGTCTCTTAACCAGCTCAAATTATTCCACTGCGTCGGGACATTTGAAAACCCAATAAAAATTTAATATTATATACACGGTTGCATGCCATATTGAAAATGTTTTGTCCCTAAAACTTTTTGTAACTAGAATTCACAGAATTCAAATGGTCTCAAGACGTTATGCCATTTCTAGTTCTCTAGAAACTTTGATATATACAAAATGAAACGAGATTTGTAACTTCTCTACGGAGTATGTCATTGTTAACTAAGAAACTGCAATTCATGAATAAACTCAAGTACAAAGGCAACTGAAATATAGATTTCATTTCTCTCTAGACAGCTGGTCATCATCTGGGAACACAACCATGCTCATTAAAAAGGATAACAGCTAAGTAAATGTAGATGATTCAACAAAGAGAATTATGTTCAAAATATCTCATTATCGTCTTTGCTATCTGCTTCAATCCATTCAAATTAAAACAAATAAAATATCTTGGTATTTGCTAATGCAATAGTAAGAACGAAGTACCTTTCTTTGTCAACAAAGAACCTGGCTACCAAAACGAAGACGAAATACTTTTACTGAAAAATTGAAAATTCTTTTCATGTTTTTGAATTGCAACAGAGATTTTGCTGTTGGAACTAGGCTTTGGATAACAGAACAAATTATTTTGTTTTTGTTTGGAGATTCCGTCACAAGGAAGAAAGAAGTATTTTTGCTACAGCAATAAAGGTAACTGAGTAAATTACACTCAAGATTTCCAAACTATACTAGAACTTCCTTTGTGCTAGAACTATAAATTTTTACAACTCTGAACACACACACCCCCATCCTCAGAAGGAAAATATTTTGTTAACTAAGCTATCAAATTCGTTCACCTCATCGCATTTTATTCAGTTGGGACGAATAGTTCATACTGAAACTATGCATTGAAATAAACAATAACAAAATTCCGTAACGATTTTCAGCTTATTACTAGAAGTTTTTGGAGAGAGAGAAACAGAGAGACAGAGAGAGTGAGAGAGAGAAAGAAAGAAAAAGGAATGTACAGAATGGGATACAGACAAAGATAAAGAAGAACAGAGGCAAGAGATGGATGTAAATTAATCTTGTTCCATTTACCAAGCCAGAAAATCTTGCGTAAAAGACAAAGAAATGTACCTAATTTCGCCCTAGAAAAGTTACTAGTTATCAAATTCCATTTCGTAATAAAGACAACCATCACAGTTTAGTAACTTTAACTGTGATTCCAAATGTGTTAAAAGGTATAAAAAAGTTATCATTTGCTCAACTAAAAGAAAGCCTGTTTCGCAATAAAACTTTTGTAAATTAACTCACCACCACCTTTGTCCATTACTTTCTGGAATTCACAAATGAAACGAAACAAGGATCATTCCTATTCTTCCACCGAGTTTTTTTTCCAATGCATATCTGAAGCAAGCTGAAGTGACGAAGTATTTAGCCTTAATTAATAGGTATAAAAACCCTTTAAGCACGTTATAGACACTTTAGTTCTGTCCATAAATAAACGAAAATAGAAAATCCAGCAAATGAAGAATTATTTTTACTGGTGATCTAAGATGAGTTTTCGCTTGACGACTTCTCTGTTCCCTAATTAATGAATTTCTTTCCTTTTGTTAATTAAAACGAATAAAAAANTAAAATCTCAATAAATTGAAGCTATTTTACCCTGCATACACTGCATGAACACATATGTTTTAGCTAAACGAATGGGGTATATTTTTTGTCTCTTAACCAGCTCAAATTATTCCACTGCGTCGGGACATTTGAAAACCCAATAAAAATTTAATATTATATACACGGTTGCATGCCATATTGAAAATGTTTTGTCCCTAAAACTTTTTGTAACTAGAATTCACAGAATTCAAATGGTCTCAAGACGTTATGCCATTTCTAGTTCTCTAGAAACTTTGATATATACAAAATGAAACGAGATTTGTAACTTCTCTACGGAGTATGTCATTGTTAACTAAGAAACTGCAATTCATGAATAAACTCAAGTACAAAGGCAACTGAAATATAGATTTCATTTCTCTCTAGACAGCTGGTCATCATCTGGGAACACAACCATGCTCATTAAAAAGGATAACAGCTAAGTAAATGTAGATGATTCAACAAAGAGAATTATGTTCAAAATATCTCATTATCGTCTTTGCTATCTGCTTCAATCCATTCAAATTAAAACAAATAAAATATCTTGGTATTTGCTAATGCAATAGTAAGAACGAAGTACCTTTCTTTGTCAACAAAGAACCTGGCTACCAAAACGAAGACGAAATACTTTTACTGAAAAATTGAAAATTCTTTTCATGTTTTTGAATTGCAACAGAGATTTTGCTGTTGGAACTAGGCTTTGGATAACAGAACAAATTATTTTGTTTTTGTTTGGAGATTCCGTCACAAGGAAGAAAGAAGTATTTTTGCTACAGCAATAAAGGTAACTGAGTAAATTACACTCAAGATTTCCAAACTATACTAGAACTTCCTTTGTGCTAGAACTATAAATTTTTACAACTCTGAACACACACACCCCCATCCTCAGAAGGAAAATATTTTGTTAACTAAGCTATCAAATTCGTTCACCTCATCGCATTTTATTCAGTTGGGACGAATAGTTCATACTGAAACTATGCATTGAAATAAACAATAACAAAATTCCGTAACGATTTTCAGCTTATTACTAGAAGTTTTTGGAGAGAGAGAAACAGAGAGACAGAGAGAGTGAGAGAGAGAAAGAAAGAAAAAGGAATGTACAGAATGGGATACAGACAAAGATAAAGAAGAACAGAGGCAAGAGATGGATGTAAATTAATCTTGTTCCATTTACCAAGCCAGAAAATCTTGCGTAAAAGACAAAGAAATGTACCTAATTTCGCCCTAGAAAAGTTACTAGTTATCAAATTCCATTTCGTAATAAAGACAACCATCACAGTTTAGTAACTTTAACTGTGATTCCAAATGTGTTAAAAGGTATAAAAAAGTTATCATTTGCTCAACTAAAAGAAAGCCTGTTTCGCAATAAAACTTTTGTAAATTAACTCACCACCACCTTTGTCCATTACTTTCTGGAATTCACAAATGAAACGAAACAAGGATCATTCCTATTCTTCCACCGAGTTTTTTTTCCAATGCATATCTGAAGCAAGCTGAAGTGACGAAGTATTTAGCCTTAATTAATAGGTATAAAAACCCTTTAAGCACGTTATAGACACTTTAGTTCTGTCCATAAATAAACGAAAATAGAAAATCCAGCAAATGAAGAATTATTTTTACTGGTGATCTAAGATGAGTTTTCGCTTGACGACTTCTCTGTTCCCTAATTAATGAATTTCTTTCCTTTTGTTAAGTAAAACGAATAAAAAACCCCAACAATTACACAAATAGACAATTCATACCATATAAGGACCATGGAATTTCAAAAATCTAAAGCAAACGCAGGAGCACACTTTGCCATAATTCCTCCCTTGGCAGCCTCGTCTACGCTTTTCCGAAATCTACAAAAACACATTGCAACTGCTTTTTGTCCTACTCAGTGGTTTTCTATCAGTTTTCACTGAGCGAACAGCGCATCCCTTGTGTTTTCCAATCGTACTGTTCCTGGCTAAGCTTCAACACTTGCCTAAACCTTTCTTCCAAAACTCTCTTCCACAATTTCATGGTATGGCAAATTAACTTGATGTCAATGTAATTGCCACACCCTTGTGCATCTCCTTTATTCTTATACAAGTATCAATACGATGTGGACTTAGCATTTTTTTCAAAAGTCAATACTTGCAAGTATGCACAGGCTTGCCTTCAATGTTTCTAGTGGCTATTGATCGTTTAAAATTAACGGGGAATATTGAACGGAGGGTAATCTTTGGTTTTCAAATGGGCTTTAACCTTGCGGCTTCAACAGGACACAAGTATACTTTTGCTCTTGTCTCTTACGGACGAATACATGTATAATTTGCTTTGCTGGGTCCTGTTGTGCTTTATTGTGCAATTATTGAGAAAACGCAAATTTAACTACTAGACTATATAGTTTCTATATAGTCTAGTAGTTAAATGCTGTGTTCAGACGGGCTTTAGGCTTGCAATGCCCATGGTGCATTTAACAACCCATAGCAAAGCATACGGTAAATGCAAGCCTGCTTCAACGGGACACAAGTAAGCTTTTGGCCTTGTCTCTTACGGCCTTATAGATGTTGAATTTGCTTTGTAGGGTCCCGTTGTGCTTTACTTTGCAATTAGTAAAAAAACACAAATTCAACTACTAGGCTATGTATATATAGTTTCTCAAAGTATCGATACAGTTGACTAATATGGAGTTGTGATTTTTTTCAAAAATTCATACGGGCCAGTATCTACAGGCTTGACCTTAATGTCTTCGTGGCTATTGCTCGCTTAAAAATATTGGGGAATATTGAACGGACGGTCGTCTGTGGTTTTCAAACGGGCTTTAGCCATGCAATACCTCTGATGTAGTTTTATCGGGCATTAGCCTTCCGATCCCCGTGCTGTAATCAAACGTGCTTTAGCCTTGCAATTCCTCTGATGTAATTTTAATGGGAACTAGCTTTCGGATCAACCGTGCAGCATTCAAACGGGATTTAGCCTTGGAATACCCTTGATGTAATTTTAAAGGCAATTAGCCTTCCGATCCCCGTGCTGAATTCAAACGGCTTTAGCCTTGCTATCTTCGTGGTGTATATAACAGCTCGTAGAAAAGCATACGCTAAATGCAAGCTTTCTTCAACGGGGCAAAAGTATGCTTTTTCTCTTGTCTCTTACAGGCGCATAGATATCGAATTTGCTTTGTAGGGCCCCGTTGTTCTTTACTGTGCTGTTACTGAGAAAACACAAATTCAACTGCCCTACAATCTCGTGTAAAGGCGCCGGCACTTTTATCCTGATAATGGCGTCTTTGCGCTTCTATCTGGCCCAGTTTTTAAAATGCCAATTTTCTTATATTTACAGTGAGAAATAACATAAATAAGGTAATATTTATAAAGCACATGTATATAGGTCTGTCTGTGTTGGTGCCCTGTCATTTCATGACGTTGACGATCATGGCTTTCCGACGTTTTCTGTTTTTTGTTGCTTTCAGCAGTTCTACTTTTGTAATCTTGGCTGCCCTCCCCACCGAGACCTCCTTCTTCATCCAACTGCTTACGCTATTTAAGAATGTTGTTCTCTGACGCCCTCTATTTCTGCTGCCTTCTATTTTTCCCGTGATGGTGAGTTTCTCCAATTTTTCTTTTCTCATAATGTGGCCAAAGAATTCCAGTTGTCGCTTTCGAAGTTTCCTCATCAACGTTCTTCCTCTCCCTATTCTCTGCAGGACTTCCTCGTTCGTAACCATCTTTGTCCATGGTATTTTTAACATTCTTCTATAAAACCACATTTCTGTTGCCTCTAACTTTTTCTCCATTGCGGCTGAAATTGTCCAGCATTCACTGCCGTACAATAAGGTTGACAACACGCAGCATTCTAAAAATTCGTATCTTTGTAGCTATTGACAATTGTCGGTCTTTTAAGATTTTTGAAAGGTTTTTGAAGGTAGTTTTTTTTCATATATATATATATATATATATATATATATATATATATATATATATATATATATATATATATATTAAATTAGCCTTTTACATACGTTTTTAATCATAGGTTCTACTTTTGAATAACATGCTCCGATAACTTGACAGCCACTAAACAAGGGACTTCTAGTCCCTTTCCTCTTTTGTTTTCTAGTTTTTTTCCTGACATGCAAACTTTCATGGAGTCACCAGACAACAAAATCAGGGTGCACATCTAAGAAAATAGTTATGGAATGTGTCCCACAATTTCGCCATACTTCAGA
>RDPX01000341.1:44982-57383 GCA_003991215.1 Morbakka virulenta
TCTGTCTATCTCTCTATCTATCTCTCTATCTCTTTCTCTCTCTATCGTGCCTCGTCTCTCTCTCCCCCCCCCTCTCTCTCTCTCTGTCTCTCTCTCTCTCTCTCTCTCTCTTTCTCTCTCTCTCTCTCTCTCTCTCTCTCTCTCTCTCTCTATCCATCTATCTATCTATCTATCTATCTATCTATTTATCTCTATTTATCCATCCATCCATCCATCTATCTATTTATTTATTTTAGTTGCTTCCCTTTTTATTTAGCAAGATCAAGAAAAGGCGCTTGTCCAATCTGACTGGATGGACATTCTCGAAATCATGTTTACTGTCGTCATTCATGTCTGGGTACCGGTTTTTGATCGACCAAAGGGCAAGCTTTCTTGTCGGTGAGGACACTTTTGAGGACAATCAGCTCTATCCTTATGACTGGGGAATGGTGTAGTATTGCTTCTGTTCTGTCTATTTTTTCCTTCTATTTTTTCTCTTTGTTCGACTTCTGTATCGATATCATCTGTAAGAGATAAAAGTGTTTAAGCCTACCAGGGCGTTAATGAAAGAAATATCCATTGCTTTACAACTGTCCAGTTACAAAAAGACATCCATTTTGCTCTATCTCGTTACAATATTGATAAATTGAAGACACTGTTTTCATGAGAGTTTAATAAAATGGACTCTTACCCGCAAGCATTTAGCAGTGTAGAACAATGTATTTCTGAGAAATGAAAGCTTAAGAAATAAAAAGCCATTTAACTTTGAACTATATGGTCACTCATAAAATAGACACAATGTAGTCAATGTTGTTAAAAAGTAATACAGAGACAATTTTCATGTTGTGAAAAAACGATTTTACTCAACAGAAAAAAGTCTGCTCTTGCTAGAACATCTGACAAACATTTTACTGAGCTTGCCCCTTTTTAGGACCTAAACAGTAATCTACCATCATATTTATGTCCCAGTGATCTTGATATCATTCTCCCTCATTCTCTTAACTTTGATGTCTTAATAAAAGCGTTCGCCTTGCTTCTCTTTCATAACATCCAAAGGTTAGAAGAATTTGCTTATGTGACTAAATAAAAAGTAAACTTTGATGCCGATGTTATATAAGAGGTTGTGAAATATTTCAACATTGTTTCAACAGGCTCTTTGTAACTGCCTGTTTTCAAGAAATTTTGGACAACGTCATCACCACCAACAAAAAAATGTACATTTTTTCTTTACTGTGTTCATCGAGTCCCCCAAATTTATATCCCTAATAAATTTCCGTATTTGAAGTCCATCATTTACAAAAGATTTGATCTTTCCATCACTTATACTTGGAAAAGACCTTTTTGTTTAATGTCTCTAAAAACTGTTTTATCAGGCCAAATTTGGTTTGCTGTTGGAAAAAATAAATTTAGTTCTATTAATTAGTTACTAATTTATAACATTTTTGTTACAAATGAATAGGTAATTTCTTGCATGGGCCGTTCCTTCTGTATTAATTATTTTGTTCTGGCATGGCTGTTTCACAAGTAGGGGACACATGGGAACTTGGTACACCCACTTTGCTGCTCAAGCAAACAATGGACCATTATAAGGTCCACAGAAATGACCCATGGATAAGCAGTATAGTTTATAGATCATATTTTTAGACAGGGGACTTTCGTGACCTCTGTGTATTGTTTGTTTTGATTATTGCAGCGTGTCATTATTATAGCATCATATTTCTGTCCAGTATGTAACATTTGAGACTTTTTCAGTGAGTCATTGAAAAGCCTCCTAAGTGAGGAAGTGGGTGTTCACTTTAATATCCAAAGCCAACAAAAGTTGCGTACATAATTGCAGAACACAAATCCACCCTCTACATAAAATTCTTTCTGGAGTTCTTTTCCTCACCATAAAATCTTACTCTTGTTCCACACTATAGAAGATTTTTCTCTCGTGGTCAGCATGAAAGCAACTCTGGGAAGATTATGGGAGACTCAACGCACGAATGAGATCGTTCAGCTGCTTCTAATCAAAACTTTCTGGTAAATACCTGTTTCCTTTGAACTTATTGTGGGGATTCTATAATAATATTTAATAATAATATAATAATATTTAATAATAATATAAAAATATATATTATATAATAATATAAACCTCTTCCTTTTACACCTATTAATTTAATGAATGATTGAAAGTATTTAAAATGTGGGGGAAGTCACGTGACTTAGGCTGAACCTTTCCTTTATATGGACGTTTATTTGTTCAGTCTGAAAATTGTTAAGGCTCAGGTAAAACTTACAGAAATCTGAATGCTTACCTTGCTCACCTTGAGAGGCCGCTATCCCAATAGAGGGGTAGGCCCAGTCATTTTTTTTCAATCAACTCTGTTCATCGCGTCTTCCAACCGCAGCTCTCTCTCCCTCATGTTAGAAGTATGAATAATTATCAAAAGTCACATCTCTTAAATGTTTTCACCGAGGTAAAGCTATCTATTTTGAAATTTAAGATATATGGAGTGCATAGGTTACCGAAGGGAGTTTTTCAATATGCGAGTTTCAATGAAAAAAAATTTGCAACGTCGCAAACGATATTATTTATTGTTCAAAGCCTCCAATGAAAAAGCGTTTTTACTTTTTCTGTAAAAAGATGTTTCCTGTTTGTCATGTTGGTGTAAATGAAGTTGACACTTTTTCCATTCTCACAACTTCCACGATTAATATAACATCTTACAATTTGAATAAACTTACTTATTGCAATAAAACTGATAGCAACATCCCCAGAAGGATATCAAAACATGAAATTTATTACTGAGAATCTAGACAAAGCTTATGTAAATTGCAAAATATCTTTTTTGTCGGCTTTCTCTTTGTTGCTGGCAAGAAATCGTTGGAAACAACAGTGGTCTTGGTCAATGTTAAAGCAGTGGTTATCAGTTATGAAGCCGATTTCTTCAAAAGACAAAGTAAAATAACATACTTTTTTGCACAAGTACAATCATCCTTATCTTCTTCTTCTTCTTTAAAAAGCTTTTGAAATTTTTTTGGCAACTTTGATTAGGGTGAACCGTGAATTTCATTGGAGCTGCCTCTCTGTGAGTGTTCACCTGTATTAATGAAGGATTTCTGTACGTGCCAGCTGCTATACATATCCTTTTGCATCCAGTGGGTATTTCATGCAAGCTCCAAATATATTTCTGGGATAAAATGTTGCTATCGATCCATAAAATCAAGGACATCAACTGAAACAACATTAATTGTTGGTGAACTTTCATTCGGATGAACTAAAGCATTTTTTATACTTTTTATTTTTTAAATAATACCTTAAATTTTATAACATTCCATGTTTTAGCTAATATCTCCAGTAGAGTTTCCAAGATATCCCGGTTCACTTGATTATTTTGAGATACCTATCTTTTGGCAAGGACATATTTTTATGAATTCTGAAATCAAAATAAACTTTGCCGCATAGTTGGCAGGTGAATTGCAACAACTTTTACAAAGAAGAGTTCTTCAATACTTTTAAAGAAATGAATCTTCCACAACCCTGGTGCTTGTTTTCAAAAAGTTCTTTTTCAACGGAAACAGTGAAGCGTAAATTATATAGGGGATTTTTATCTAAATTGGCACCAAAATGTTGTTTCAAAAGCAGGTGGCTCTTCCTTTGAGTTTTCTTAGAATCCATGATCATTGTTGTTCGAGCGAGCGAAGCGAGAGAGAACACTATAACGCAGCCGCTGTTATTTTGAAATTAAGGAAGTCTATTGACTACAAAGTAATCTACTCAATCGTACGTGTCCTCGGGAGCGCAGCGGTCGGTAGCATGTTATGTCACACGGGAGACCGAGGTCGAGTCCCTGCTAGCGAGATTCAATTTTGGTTTTTTTTTCGGTTTTTATAGCACCTTTTTACTGGAAATGCCAAAAAACACTATACTACAGCCACAGTTTGGGCTAACAGTAAGTTGTTTGCGTTTGACAACATAAACTTCAATTGAGATACATATTGTGTTGTATTGGAGAATAGTAAAAAAAGTATTGGTAAATGGTAAAATTTATATCAAAGGTATTAGTGAATGGTAAAATTTAAGGTCAAATGATTTTCAAAGGAGCAGGTAAATGGTAAAAAGGTCAATTTTATGGTCAATTTTATTTTAAGGTACAGGAAATGGTAAAATTTAAGGGCAAATTTATTTCAAAGGTAGTGGTGGATGTTAAAATTTAAGGTCAAATTTATATCACAGGTATTGGTAAATGGTAAAATTTACTTCAAAGGTATTGGTGAATAATTACAGGTAGATGGAAAATTTAAGGGCCATAAATTATATCAAAGGTATTGGTAAATGGTAAAATTTAAGGTAAACTTTACTTCAAAGGTATTGGTGGATGGTAAAAATTAAAGTTCTATTTTTTGTCCCAAGGAACAGGAAAATGGTAAAAAGGTCAATTTTATTCAAAAAGTATTGGTAAATAATAAAATTTAAGGTCAAATTTATATCAAAGGTACAGGTAAATGGTAAGATTTTAAAATTTTAAATGGTAAAAATATTTGTATAACCCGCCATGCTGTTATGATTTTTTAATGCAGCGAGAAGGTCCAAGGCCCTGTCTGGTATTAGTGCACATTTCATTAATGTATTTTGTAAATGACACTAAATGTGCATTAACATTAGTGGAAGTGGGATGGTACAAATTTGTTTCTAACTATTTTTGCAAGCTCGCTCGAACACGTTCCACATCTTCAGTGGGGACATCTATTTTCTGGTTACTTTCAGTTTTTTCTAGAAAATTTTACTGTTTAAATAGGGCATTTTACAAGAGAGTGTAAAAGATTTTAACATTGAAATTTATGAGACTCTACAAGAAATATTTAAAGATTATTAAGAGAACTTTTACTTGTCTTTTTATATCGAAGAGAAAGTTGTAGAAAACTAATACCAGCTCATCCCATTACAACAGCTTCTTATTTTGTCAGAAAAGGTTGTATAGAAAACACGTTCTTTGCTTGAACAAGATGGGAACAATTTATTAAAACCTTAAATGGTTTTGATTCATTTCTAGAGCACAGCATAAAAGCTTAAGAGAAAACGTTGGGGTTTTTTTAAACTATTAATAGTAAGGCAACGGTATATGTACCATTTAGAAGAGAAGTTTCAACCACAAGATGCATCTAAACTGGAAATTTTCAAAATTTGGCATCGTTTGTTCAAAAACAACCCTCAAACAGAAAATTTTTGGGCTTCTGAGGTTCAAACATATAAAGTCATATCTGAAAAAGTAAACAAAATACAGCAAGCGAACTTATGCTGTTTAAATTAGTAATCTATGGGGAACAAAAATATATAAGTTTTAAAAGTATATCATTTACAAAAATGCTCTTTCGTTTGATGTATAATTTACCTCAGGGTTGACTTCGAGAAATATTTTGCACACTTGACGATCCTGGGATAGTCATCGTTTTGATAGGATTAGTTGACCAATTTAATATTCAATTTTGAACAAGATATTTACATCGATTATAGAGGAATGAATGCTCTTTCATTTGATATATAATTTATTGGGGTAAAAATATATTTTTTTAGGGGGGGTGAGGGAAGTCTACTTATTCTTTCGGGGGGTATTAGACAACAAGTACCAAATTTTGGTTTTATATTAAAAATTTGAATGACAAGCAATTAACGCATTTGTGAATTACGAATGCATGTAGGTTTCAACGAGAAAAGTAAACGTTGCTTTATTAGAGAATTCATTATTGTTTGAATGGAAAACAAGTAGTGTTTGATGAAAATGCAAGCGTATTCGCTCAAACACGTTCCACGCCTTCTGTTCTGGACGAATACATCCTATTATTGTTAACTGAAATACTATTTGATCCTATTAATTTTGCAATAGTATATATATCCGTGAAAACCTAACCTAAGTATTGATTAATTAATGTTGGTGGCTAGAAAACAACAGAATAACACCAAAGAGGACTCCTTTTAAGGGGTATTTCAATATCTACATCCTCAATAGTTAAAAAATGCCATCTCTTCTTTTCCATACGGTTAACATAAATTCTCTAAACACTCTTTTTCGTTGACCGGAGTTACTTTTTCTAAAACCAGCTTGTTTTATGACAATTTCTTCACTCAAATTACTTAAATTTATCAAGTCATAGCCAACTAAATAACATCAAAGGTTAATTGAAAGCTAAAAATTTGAAACAGAAAGTTATCATTGTAAAACCCTGGAGAAAATGTCATAAAGTTTTATTCCAGAGAGTTTCAACATAGATTAGTCTTTTTTAAGAGTTCATTGAAAATTTGACTCAAGACATTTTTCTTGGCTGATTGATCCTCTTCTGACTGTTTGGTACAAATGCATTCTTTATATGCAACTCATTTTTCTGCTTACTGTAAAAGACTTCATGATTCTTGAAATAATTGTCGTCTACTCTTTTGATCCGATATTCTCGTTTTTTAACATCGTAGACCTTCTTGAAAACTTTCTCTGCTTTGTTTTTAATGTAAAGCCTTACCTTTTCTCCTTCTTTTTTCTTGTCTTCAGTGCAGTTATCTCTTAATCCTTTCCCCCTCTTTTCTTTAGTTAACAAGAGGTCTTTAACTTTTTCTTTATTTAAGTTATTTTGAGCGTCCTTTTCCCTTTTTTTCTCTCTTTTTTTATTGTCTTTGTTGTTTCCTCCCTTTTCTACTTTGCAATTGTTCTCAACTATTTTCTCTTTCCTGCCTTTACTGCACACCTCTTTAACCAACTTTCCCCTTTTTTCTTTAATGTAATCACCTGGCACTACTTGTTCATCTACATTTATAAATAATGGTTGAAGGTTTAAGGAGAAGGAAGGAATTGTGACTGTGTCCCCCATATCAGATAATTTTTCCTTCTTTACCATGATGCCGCTGCTTGCAAATGACATTTCTCTTCCTTCCTCTGTAAAACTATCCTCCACAATTTTTTCTCTTTTCTCTTTGGAACACATCTCTTCAGCCACATTTTCTCTTTTTTCTCTAATGTAATCACCTGACACTACTTGTTCATCTACATTTGTAAGTAATGGTTGGAGGTTTAAGGAGAAGGAAGGAATTGTGACTGTGTCCCCCATATCAGATAATTTTTCTTTATTTACCCTGATGCAACTGTTTGCAAATGACACTTCTCTTCTTTCCTCAGTGTAACTATCCTCTACTATTTTTTCTCTCTTCTCTTTAGAGCACATTTCATCAAACAATGTTCTTCTCTTTCTTTGGATGGACTTTTCTTCGACTACTCTTTCATCTTCATCTATATGTAATGGCGTAATATTTAATGAAAAATCCGGTATTACGACTGTATCCTCAACCTTCGCTTTCGTGCATATCTCATTAGCCAATTGTTCGGCTTTGATAGGATTTCCTTCCACTACTTCTTTAACTTCATCGATATATAACGGTACAATATCTAATGAAAGATCCGAAATAGGTATCTTGTCTTTCAGTACACCTAAAATCAAAAGATACAATAAAGTACTCATAGGACGTTGTAAAAATAATATGTAATCTACTGCCAAATATTTGCAACCAACTACCCTATAACTAAAACTAATCTAGTGGTATGACTTTATTGAAGTGTCTTATAATAACAAAAAAGTTTAAAAGTTGCTTGATATCGCTTTGAATTTTCTTTCTCTTACAGGAGGTTAAGTATAAATGCTCAGTTTGGCCTTAATGAGCTAACAACCCTTGTAGGTGTGACAATATACATAACGAGGATGCAATCAATTATAATTTTTGACAAAATATGTAGTCGGAGAGTCCATTCTTGAAAGATGTTATATTCCCCTATTTTGTACAGAGTAAATTATGAATGTTCTTCGATAAAACATCTTACTTTTGTCTTAAACTAACTACTGGGAGTTATACAATACACTTCTTTTTAAGCAGTATGTTTAGGAGGCAAGAAAAAACGAACCCCCTGATTAACTTGGGTATCACAGGGATATGGTTAACACCATTATCTTTTTTACCTTTGGGTTGAAAGGGGTGTTTGTCTTCTTTGACGTGGAGACGAAAAACTTTTTTTTTCAATATCCAACCTGTGTTAACTTGATTGTTCGTCATATTGTAAACGTCTCAGGAAAAGCAAAAATGCAAAGAACTTAACCTTTTTTTCAAACCTGGATTTTATAGCAATCAGAAGTTATTTGTATTGTATGAGTTTATTATTTTTAGACGTGGAAGTATAACGTATAAAAATAGTAAAATCTCTCGAGTTGTTGATTATTCACTCCAAAATAAATGACAGTTTTATGTGTACTCTATTGCAAAGTAGCGGATACGTAAGGTAATAAACAACATTTTTACAATTAGAAATGCAATAGATGGTTCTGTTTTTGAACTATGAACATTGCGTTTTCAAGTGAATCCATACACTCTTTAATACGATGCATGCACTTGTTTCATTTTGCAATAAGAATTGCTTCAGGTGCTTTCTCCTCACGTCATTCACTTTTTCAAGAAAAACAAATCAAATAAGTTCCACTGAAATCTTTTACTGTAGATCAAATCAGATCTACGAAGGAAAAGTACAAACACATATTAAACAGAAATAATACCTTCAAACAAATTCAGAGCACCAGAGTTATTTGCATCTGTGGTCTTCCTTTGGGAAAATACGGCAGATAATTGTTGTTCGAGATCACATATTTTGAAGTCTTGATCTAAAAAGAAACAGACCAGTGTTTATGTCTTTCGTTAAAAAACATGAAGCCAAATTATAAAACCACGACCAATGTTTTCTTATTCACTTACCAGTGTCATTATTTTTGTGACAAAATGAGTTGTGAGCCAAAAAATTACTAAAATATTAAGTTTCCTTGTATATATAAATATATATGCATGTATATTAGGTCTCTTTACCCAAATCAAAACCTGAAGCTACTTTTGTGCAGAGAATTATTTATCTTATTTAATATTTTCTCTTTGCACTTTTTAATCTTTGAGTTTAGTGGTTTCTTCCCTCTCCTAATTCTTTGACCTTAAACATGTACAGACTCAGAAGTATGTCATTTATAACGGAGAAACAATTTAGGCGCAGTACTTCTGGGGACAATTCCGCTTCGAATCGTAAACACTCCCGCACAGTAATCTGTTGTCTTAACCATTCAACCACTACTGAACTTTATCTGCTCACTGCTCACTCATTGTTTTTGGGAGTCTTTTTGGGAGCCTTGACGATTCCAAATACCCTGATTCATTTTTTCAAAACAATATTGGGCAATGAAAGTAGTAGAAATGTAATCTCTTAAGTACAGTTTTCCCCTCTCTGCAGGATAATACTTACATCATCATCATCATCATCATCATCATCATCATCATCATCATCATATTCGGTTTAACGTCCGTTTTACATGCTATCATGTGTTGGACGCTTTCTTGAAATTGACTTCCAAGTTATCCTATCCTTCATCAGGTCTCTGCTGACACCTTCTTGTTTGAGACCCATCCTTAGCACTTCCTCCCATGTTTTCTTCGGTCTTCCTCTGCCAGTGGTTCCTGTCACCTTGATTGTTCTGCATCTACTTGCCCAAGCATTCTTGTCCATTCTCTCCACATGACCAAACCAACGAAGCCTTCTATTCTGCATACAGCTGGCAATACTGTCCAGATTCAATCTCCTTCTGAGTTCATTAGAACTGAGCCTGTCCTTTAGACTTACATATAACTTAAAACTATAATGTAGTAAAACCTTTGAATTTTTTCATTGCAACATGTTTCAAGTACTGTCCAAAGTTTCATTATATACAAATAATATACGAGAACTAGTTAAGTACTCTTTACATTATGCAGCTCCCCTATAGCCCTAAGTATGAAGTAAATAATTAAACAGGTTGAATTCTGGGTGTATTTTAGCAGAAAGATTTTTTGCTGGTGCTCGTTGGTTCTTTTGGGCTTAAGAGTCTACTGTGTTTTCTCTCATTAGCGCTGGGCCTCAAATAAGAGCTGCTTTTCAAGAAATACCTTACCTCAGAGGAAGTTAAATAAACGCGGACCACCAAAAAAACCCGCAACAAAGAAGCAACACTCATTAGAATTTTGAATACGATCTGAAATTTGATAGAGTAGGGTATATAGTGGGATAATAAAAACAGAATTTGAATATTATGATGGCAATTAGTTACAACGAGAATGAAATACCATCGTACTGTATTCTTAAGCTAATGATTTTCTATGTAAAATACAGGAACTGTTGCCTTACATTGCCTTTTTGAAGATATTTAAGTTTGAAACAGTTAACCTTTTCTTTTAGGTTTTTGAGTTCGTCTCACTTATAACAATCAGATTAGTTTTAGTGATTGCAACGAACTTTGCAGGGACAACTAACTTCTAGAGGTTCGTTCGAAAAATTTATAAAAAGAATTTGTCTCTGCTCCAACGTACAATAATGACATAAAAAGATACATCATAGTAAATTAGCTTGTTGTTTATACGGCGTGTAACTACGCAGTATAAATACGCTTCCAAGTCAATAATTGCGATGGGTAAGATATCATCAGTATCGACGTCATTAAAAAGAAAGAAATTTGTTTAAATGATACTGGCCAAGAGGAGATCAGAATCTTCGTATTTCTTAGTGCTAAACCTGAAAAGTTAGCTGGGGCAGACGAAACAGTTGCTTTAGACCGGGAGACTTGCGGGAAAATGGTTATCCCAGTGATCTTATTATGAAAACAGGAGGAGCTCAATTGAGAAGAAGAAGAAACGGAGAAAGAAGCAGGGAATTTGTAGAAATAATCAAAGGAGAAAAGCCAATGCCAGATAATTACATCGTCTCATAAAAAAAGAGATAGTAGTACTGAAAATAAAAAACAAACAGGGGTAAAAAACCGTGATCGGAAACTTCCAAAGTAGGACACAAAGGACCATTGAAGGAATTGAAAATTGAATTAAAAGTTCTAACAATTTACTCACCTCTTTTGAAAGTCTTGATAACATTGTTAACCTGCGTTTTAATTGTCACTTGATATTCTCTGTTATGCATCTCTGTGACGGATTAATGGAAAAAATAGTTTGACTGATGTTAAATTTACATGGAATGCTAAACAAATTAATATACATTCATTTATACAGTCAATGGTTACTGAAAATACATCAATTGACGATTTTCTCTACAAAAATTTGTACATGTACTAGTAAAAAAACCTTACAGCATTCTCTTTGCATTGTGCGGGAAAAAAGATTTTCGTCTTCCTCTAAAATCATTTTTTTTTGCATTTTTAGAGTCAATGAGAAGGCACATTTCTTTTTCAGTTAATCTCTTTTAGCTCTCAAAATATAACCATTTATAAGATTAAAAATTCAAATCCTCAATTTTTCCTCAGTTTTTGAAACATGAGTAGAAATTAACAATGTGAATGGTTGTTTTCTTAGAAACTGGATGCTTTCTAAGAAAACGCGAACTTGTTTTGTTTGCATGTTTTTTGGTGAGGAACCTAATTGTTGTTGTCACGATAAATAAGGGTTATAAGTTTCTGATTGTGTTGTGGTTAAGTTGAAAAGGCAAATATCAGCCGCAAAGAAAATGGAATAGTTTATGTTAGTCCCTGGAATTTTGCAGCTTGTAAACAACATCTTGCTAATAATATTTTATGCCAATGACAAAACATTGTCTTGTCTTGGTTCCATAAAAACGAAAAACAACGTTTTTCTGCCCGGGAGCCCCTTTTATTTGTTGATAGTTTTTACTTGACACTTTGGTACCCCTATTTAATTGACAAAAGAAACATCTGTGGTTTCGTACAAATGGAAGTGGGGTTTGCATTTTGGTATTGGAGATGAGAATGAGGAAGATTGGACCCTGCTAACAGTGTTTGGATATTGAAGCTAACCTGTGTAATTATAGAAAATTAAAGATTATATACATTAGCGTATGTTGTTAAGTGGAACTGAATAACATAGAGTTTGGAGGAAACGGGTGTCTTCCTCTCAGCATAGGAAATGAAGTATGCAATTTATTTTTGATAGCAACTAAAATTGTCGTTAAACAATTTTATCTTGGTTCAATAACGAATTTTGCATAAAATCCTCCAGAGGCAAATGTCAAGTTCTTGCACATTGTCAGTAAAAGAACAAATTGCTTATGAAAACACATGTCAGTAATAAGTAACCCCTCGTCGTTAACTTTTTTTACTCTCCAGAAAGCACAACTTTAACTCCAGTTCCTCTAATCTTCGCACCATCAATTCCTTGAAACAAATTTTCTGTTCTTTCTGATCCCATATTGGTACTGTAAAGTGGGTAGGAGGAATAAGCTGAAGGAGACAGAGAAAGAAGAAGAGAAAGAAAAAAGAGAGGGACACAAACAGAGACATAGATAGTGAGACAGAGGGACAGGGAAAGAGAACGAGAGAGAGAGAGAGAGAGAGAGAGAGAGAGAGAGAGAGAGAGAGAGAGAAAGAGAGAGAGAGAGAGA
>RDPX01000341.1:74700-94883 GCA_003991215.1 Morbakka virulenta
ACTCTCTCTTTTCCTCTCTCTCTCTCTCTCTCTCTCTCTCTCTCTCTCCTTCCCTCTTTTTGTGTTTCTTCAGATGTTTAAATCATTTTAAGAAAGAAAATTTTTCAACATGGAATAAACTAGACTATCTTTTTTATTGTCAACAAAACGCAATTTTTAGCATCTTTCAAGTAGGAATGAAGGCTGTAATATGAATCAAAATTACTTGCGTATACTTCTTTACTTGCTACTTTTTGTCATTCATCTAATTTCAGGTATCGTTATCTAGAAATTTATTCATTTCTTTGTTCTTCTTTTTCCTTTTAGATTTCTTGAGTTTCTTTCCTTCCTTTCTTAATTGGTTAGAATTCATTTACTTGCAGCCATTTCTGCTAACTTAGCTGGTTTTAATATGGTATGCTGGTGTCCAAGATAAATAAAATTTCCAGCATTAATTCAAAATTAAAAAAAAAGGTAAATGTGGTAGACAAAGACCAGCTGGGGAAGAGGTACGTTGAGTACACAGAAAAGGTTTTTAGAGCAGGCGGAAGATCCAGACAATGCAAAAATTTATTTCAAAGAAGTAGTAATAGAATATTTTATCATCATCTTACCATGTGACAGGTTCAGTGTTCAACCCTCTTCACGTCTATGAAAATACTGTATTTACTAAAATCGAGTTTTCCTGAATTCTTTTAGAGGGGTTGCACAAACATTATGTTAGGACACTGGGTTCTCTTTCTTTCAAACTCAGAAGATTCTATGACCAGTAATAAAAACAACCTTTTAATATTCATTTAACCACTAGCACTAGCAGGAACTAGAATAAAAAAAGTGGTTTCTGACTTCTTTTTTCGTCTTCTGTTTCCCTGTTACTCAAAAGGGGATATGAGGGCTTCTAGCTGAGGCGTCGACACTCAGCTAAGAAAAATATTCAAAAGAATGTTATAATTACTCCAATGCTGGAAAGTGAATTTAATGTCTTGTAACGGTCAACTATTTAAAACAATTTAACAAAAATCTTTCGAAAAAGCAATAGCTCATATAATTATGTAATATATGAATCCAAATAAAACTTATGTTTTCCTATATTGCATGGCATAACAATGTGGAATTGAATCTGGTGTAATTCTCGCAGGAATTTTGATCTGTGTGGGACAATTGAGTAGGAATGGATAAAAAGTAAAATACAATTTTTTTATTTTAGCTGATATCATGTTTAGTTTAGCTCATTACCCCACGTAATTAATACTGTCAGCTTGATGTAATATATTTACTGACTATAGAGTCTGTTAATCAGTGAGTTGCCTTTTAGTAGATCATTTTGCTAAAAATACCCAATTTTTTTCTTATAACTATCAACAGGTGCCCATATTTCAAATAGCACTATCTAACAGTTTAATACTAAAATAATAAGATTCAGGAGAACTTTCTTTTCATCTGATTATGCATTTTTAAATTTGTCCAGTATTTCGACTACTAAGACCATATTTACAGATTAAATTCATAGAATGGATAATTTAATTATGGTTTATTTCATCAGAATGATTGCATAAGCAGCCACAACAATTTATAAAGCAGATGAGCTGTTTTTATTCCAAATCAAGACTTGTTACCTAAAGAACATTTTGATATTATTTTGCATTAATAACTATTTATGAGTTTAAAGCTCTATTGTCAGGTAATATTTCCTCAGACAGGTTTCTCCAAAGAGATATGATAAATAAAAGAGAAAATGAAGGCAAACGGCGGAAAACATGACATGATGTGTTACGATAAAATTGCCCAGAACTACCAGCTTTGAATTGGGCCATTGATAACACTGTTTTTGAGAGTGATTAACCAATTATCTTGTGTCAGTACACAAGTTTGAGTGGAACTTTTTGAGCCATATTTTGTCCCCTATTTTATTGCCAATAAAACTGATGTTTTTATTGTCATTGCCGGGGTTTTTTGCCGGACGGCAAGTTTGTGATCACCAGATTATAAATGACTTGTAATGCAAACTTAAGGTCTTCATCATATTCTGCAGCAGTAATTTCCTTTGGGCAATCGAGTAGGTTATGATCGAATAAGAAATCATTTGGTATGTGAGATACTCTTCCGTAAATGGCGGTACATGGAGTACATTTGGTTGCTTTCGCTGGAATTGAATGGGAACACTACTTCTGATAGTGAGGTCCATTTCAATTAGCTGAATTTCGTTACCAACAGTAATGCTTTAAGCATCTCCTTAACGTTGCTAATATTACTCTTTGCAAACCTATTACTTTATTAATGGTTAGTGGATGGTCATCGATTTTCAATTTCAAGTGCTTTTTAAATATTCGTGATTGTATTTCCATCAATATTTGAGCCTTGATCATCAAGAATACCATGTGGAGTGTTATGCTGGTTTAGCCAAAGGTTTATGAGAGCATTTACTATTGTAGGTGCCGTATGGCTTTTCTAAGGTACTGCTGTAATGTATTTTGGGAGCAAATCACTAGTAAGCAGGAAATATTCAAAACCTTCAGTTACCTTTGGCACATATAGACATCATGTGCAGTGAATTGCATTAGAACACTTTGGAATCACCAGGGAAAGAAGTGAAATGCTTTTATCGTCAATATGGCACTATTTTGTTGGTAATAAATGGAATTTGTGATTAAATCTTTGATATGCCCATGCCTGTTTGGCCAGAAGTAAAGCTCTGTAGGAAGAAAATATGTTTTGTGCGTCCAAAAATATAAGTGATGTGTGTTCGTTAATATAAACTTCCTTAATGAGGATGGCATAAATGGCCGCCTGAACTTGGTTGAAATATTCTTTCACTTGGTTTTTCATTCATTTAAATTGGCCTTGTAATATTACTTCTTCAGCTTTTACAAGTTATTTAGCACTGTTGACACAAAATCTGTACACACAAATAATGAGATCGTTCGGTCAGAACTCGAACATCGATCCCGAGAAAGGAAATCAGTTTTAGCATTGTTCATTGTTTATATTCTTTAAATTCAAATGCCACCTCTTTTATTTTATCCTTTGGATTTTTTGTCTGTGAAGATGCATGAGAACGTCATGATTTGTGTTTAAAACAAATTTAGTACATCTCAGATACACGTGCCAGTGTCTCCCAGCCAGAACAAGAGCAAATGTTTCATTGGTTAAGGGAGCCCATTGACGTTGTATTAGCCGAAAAGCTGTAGAGAAAAAAACAACAGGATGCAAAAAAAACCCATAACATCTGCTTTGTGATAATCCCCCCTTCCCCTTCTTCTCTGTCGTATAACCATTTGTATTAACGTCCACTTCTTTTCGTTTTGGGAACGCTAGAACTGATTGTGACATTGATAGTTGTTTCAGCTCTTAAAGATAGATTCACAATGGCTGGTCCAAAAAAGTTTTACATTGTTTTTGGTTAATTTTTACAGGGGTTCATTGGTCCTGCATAGTTAGAAATAAAACTCCTGTAGGATCCCAACAATCATGAAAAGAGTATTAATTCTTTTCTCGAAATCCGGTAAAGAAACTTAGTCGTAGCTTCAGTCAAACGATGGGCTGTCTTAATACCTTTAGACGAAAGTTCATACCCCTAAAACTAAAATGATTAAAATTGAACTACACACTGATCCTTCCGGAGTTATATTCTGCAGTAGTATGTCAGATGTGTTCCTTGAATGTTGAATTTGAAATTACAATGCCATCCATGTACTCTAAAACTCTTTCTTTTGAGATATCAAATGGGAGAATATCAATTATTCTTTGATAAGAAGAACCAGCATTTGAAAGGCCGAATGACCTTACATAACGCTTATAATGACAAGTGTCGCTCCAGACTAAGGCTTGTGAGGGCCAGGCCCCAATAGCATATATTAATTCTGTATGTTGCTGGAAAATTCCCCAAAACAAAGCTTGTGTTATTTGTTAAACAAATGTATTTATCACAATGTATTTTTCACACAAAACGCCAACCAAATTGAAATCTGATTTCAACCTCAGTTTAATATTTTTTTCTTATTGTCTTCGTTTTTTGTTTGCTTTTGGGATATCGTGTTTTGGAATTCTTAGTGTCCAGTATTCTTTTATTTTAGCCCCTTATATAACTTACTGTCGTTTCTTCTGACATGACTCAATTTGGTCAGAGACAGTCAAATTAAAAAATAATGCACACAGCTTTTAAATTGTACAAATATGGATGTTGCAACATTGTTAAGTCAAGGAAAGGGAGTACGCAACTAGAACAGCACCAACATTTCATAAATCTTACCTTTTTTGATCATTAATAATGTTGAGCTTACTCCTTATCCCAGTGCTCGTGTTTAATTTGTCCCCTACCTTCAAAGGATGTCATTGCAATGTATTCAATGTAGGTCAGATTTGTATGGTTGTTTGCAATCAAGTTGTTCCAAGGGGGTGACTATTCAGATTATTTAGGTATTTAGATACTGCCCAGTATTTGATGACATTTCCTCGGTCATAAAAGCTGGACTACTTCATCGCTGACCAGAAGTCAGTGTTGCCTCAGGAATCTAGCCATAGCCAAACGTATAACTAACATGTTATTCACTGCTTAACAAAATCTCCTTTCTTAATTTATTTCCTTTAGATGAACAATTTCTCTTTATTATCCTTTTAGTACAAGCGCAACTAAATTGATGAAGAAAAAAAGGAGAAAGGGGTACATAATGAGTTTTACAATATCTCTCGCATTATCATCTCCAAATAGTCGGCTAGAATGTGGCTCTTTATTGAGGGCTGTTGTAAAGAAATAAAGTTGTTGTTCGTGTTTTCCCAAAGTACAGACCATACCTCAGTCTTAGAGAATGATGCCCATTTGCACAGTTGTATTGGAACTAAAGAGAAGCAATAGCTGTGTTAAGAACTCTGGCGGAACGTAGTATAGAACACGATCAAGAACTATATGTATTGTTTGTAGATTATGAGAAAGCCTTCGATAAGGTGGATTGGAAAAACGTAATGGCGTGGACTGGAGGGATAGAAGGCTTACACAGAACCTATACATGCATCAGACAGCAACAGTAAGAACAAAAGATAGAGAGTCAGAGCCAGCTGAAATTGGTAAAGGAGTACGCCAAGGTTGCCCAATGTCACCTTCCCTTTTTAACATATTTGCTGAAGAAATTGTAAGAAAAGCACTAGAGAACTGTCAAGAAGGAGCTAAGGTTGGTGGACAGCTAGTCAAAGCAATACGTTTTGCCGATGATCAGGCTATGGTAGCAAACTCTGAGAAAGGGCTACAAGAAATAATGAACCATTTGAATAGGGTAGTTAAGAGTGTTGGTATGAGAATCAATGTAAAGAAAACCAAGGTGATGAAGACAGGAAAAGAGGCGAAGGTAATGTTAAAATTAAAATGAACGGGGAACCTATCAAAGAAGTAAAAGCCTTTAAGTATCTCGGGAGTATTATAACAAGCGATGGTTATTGCAGCAGAGAAATAAAGTCACGAATAACTCTGGCAAAGGCTGCATTCAATTCGAGGCGAGAACTACTAACAATAAAATTTAATCTCAACATTAAAAAGAGAATGATTAAGACGTTGGTGTGAAGTGTCCTGCTGTATGGATCAGAGTCGTGGGTGTTAAAGAAGGAAGATATCCAAAGGCTGGAAAGTGCAGAAATGTGGTTCTCGAGGAGAATGCAGAAAATCAGTTGGGCAGAAAGAATGACAAATCAAGACGTTTTACAACAAGTTGAGGAGAGCAGAATGCTTATAACAACTATACGAAATCGCCAAAGGAAATAGATCGGACACGTTCTGAGGCACCAGAGTATGTTAAGAGATATCATTCAAAGACGGTTGCCTGGAAAACGAGGCAGAGAAAGGAAAATCTTTATTAGACCAGTTCAAAAAGCAAGTTAATGAAAGAATGGAAAATTATTCAGATATGAAGCGGAGAGCCGAGGATAGAGATGGATGGCGTGTATGACGCTAAACCTGTCTGAGGACAGACTACTTACAAGAACACAAGAAATTGGAACTAATTTAACTACGGTAGACAGAACAGTAGAGACATAGATGGGTGGTGTGATTAAGTTACCATATTTTTTACAAAAGAAAAGCGAATTATTATTGTGATAACTATGACCTGCCTTATAATTATCAAATGGTACTTCTATAGATTGAGAACATTGCATGGGCTATCTATGCACTAGAGAATTTGACCAATTATATAGTCATCAATATAATATAGGACATCTGCTCTCCAAATGCTTAAAGACAAGAGAATGTTAGAGAGATCTATGACAATGTTGCNATGTAAAGAAAACCAAGGTGATGAAGACAGGAAAAGAGGCGAAGGTAATGTTAAAATTAAAATGAACGGGGAACCTATCAAAGAAGTAAAAGCCTTTAAGTATCTCGGGAGTATTATAACAAGCGATGGTTATTGCAGCAGAGAAATAAAGTCACGAATAACTCTGGCAAAGGCTGCATTCAATTCGAGGCGAGAACTACTAACAATAAAATTTAATCTGAACATTAAAAAGAGAATGATTAAGACGTTGGTGTGGAGTGTTCTGCTGTATGGATCAGAGTCGTGGGTGTTAAAGAAGGAAGATATCCAAAGGTTGAAAAGTGCAGAAATGTGGTTCTGGAGGAGAATGCAGAAAATCAGTTGGGCAGAAAGAATGACAAATCAAGACGTTTTACAACAAGTTGAGGAGAGCAGAATGCTTATAACAACTATACGAAATCGCCAAAGGAAATAGATCGGACACGTTCTGAGGCACCAGAGTATGTTAAGAGATATCATTCAAAGACGGTTGCCTGGAAAACGAGGCAGAGAAAGGAAAATCTTTATTAGACCAGTTCAAAAAGCAAGTTAATGAAAGAATGGAAAATTATTCAGATATGAAGCGGAGAGCCGAGGATAGAGATGGATGGCGTGTATGACGCTAAACCTGTCTGAGGACAGACTACTTACAAGAACACAAGAAATTGGAACTAATTTAACTACGGTAGACAGAACAGTAGAGACATAGATGGGTGGTGTGATTAAGTTACCATATTTTTTACAAAAGAAAAGCGAATTATTATTGTGATAACTATGACCTGCCTTATAATTATCAAATGGTACTTCTATAGATTGAGAACATTGCATGGGCTATCTATGCACTAGAGAATTTGACCAATTATATAGTCATCAATATAATATAGGACATCTGCTCTCCAAATGCTTAAAGACAAGAGAATGTTAGAGAGATCTATGACAATGTTGCCATTAATTTGACATATACCCTTTACCATATATCAAAGATGTGATTGGTTAAATAGCAGAAGCAAAATATAGGACAACACTGGATGCTGCCTTAACATATTGGTCTATTTCCCTGGCGTAATATAATAAAGAACAAACGGATTTTTTGGTACCTCGTGGCAAATACAAGTTTAAGATTAGGCTGTGTATTTCAACAATATCTTGTTTAACTTTATTATTTTATTATTTGGTATGTTTATTAATCTTTAAGAATAGCTATACAGATGACCCTGTGATATACTCTAGCAATATGAAATATAGAAGCTTAAGTTATAATAATTATTCCTTGATGTTTGTGATACTACTAAAAGATTATAAGGAATAAGCCGTTTAACATCATCGTTCTTGTATTCAGAAATATTGGCAAAATTCTACAGCTCATTGATCAATTTATTGACTATTCAGAATGATCAGCTACAAACTGCCTTATTTTTGCTAAAAACAGAATAGGGTTTTAAATTACGAAATTTAGCTTTAAGAAAAGGCCAGGTGCCTCGCTACAGCCCACCCACAACGCTCTTGGTTCTCGTTTATAGTATTTCTATCGTGTGTTAATATTGCACAGCTCAACAATGTGTCCTCTTGTTATAATGAACTGAGAATGATGTTGTTACCTTTGACTCGTAACATTGATTATACGGCTATCTCAGTTTGCCCAATTTTGTAATTCCTTTGTTTGCTATAAACTCAAGATTTGTAAAAGTATTAGTCAATTTCATAACATTGTGAATATTTGAATAGAAACTTACTTTTTTCCTTTCTCTGAAAATCGAAAACATACATTAATGAGTAGTTTTTCTGGGAATGTGACTAGCACCAGTCATTATCTTGTATATACATGACTATTCTAGAGTAAGGAACTTCTATACTAGAGTACTTTGACCAAGGCTATTTAATCTCACGTTTCTTTGAACCTTTTGAGGTTATGATTGCTGTTGATTAAATTCACTAGTGGTTATAGAAAGTTCACAAAAGGTTGTTGAAACCTATAGTTTTTTTGGGTTGTTTGAACCAAAAAATAATTTTCATATGCTTTCACTTGCTGTCAACAATTAACAGAAGTCTAGTACTCTTGCCAAAGTTCAGTAATACATAATTGTTTCCTTCTATTTTGTTTTTTTTAAGCCAGTAACTTTCAGTATGGGCTTTGTGCCCTCCAATCTTGCTGACAAATAAAACTCGCAAGGGCAGCAATTAACAAGAATACTCACCTTTGAGATTAGGCAGATTACAGATAAATGACACTTCTGAAGTTCAGTACTAATTATAGCCTTCCTTGTTTTGACATCCCATTGATTTTAATCATACAGTTTGGTTTCGGACATAGCGATAGTATATAAAAACCCTTGTCCACTACTTCTTACTGGAATGATGCAATTCCACTTTCTTGTGTAATTAACCCATTTTTGTTATTAATTTGTTATTAAGAAAAGACCTAAACATGGTCAGTCTGCAGGCATGTATTAGATGGGATTGTCCAGGCCTTTCGAAGACCCCTGGCAAATACATGTAGTTCCATTACGATAACTTAGAAGTTAGCTATTGTAACTTTTCCTAAATGTTGCACTGTGAAATTTGGATAATGCCATTAATCTCACATTAGGTGAAATCACTCAGTACTGGTATCTGGTATATGGTGCATTAATTTTGATCATCTTTAAATTTCTGTGTTGACCTCTGAATATTATCGATGTCATTCTTAACGAAATGAGTCTGTGTTTTATCCATGGTACTTGTATGTGTTACCAGGATTTTCTTATGCATAGTTTTGGTTTATTTATTCATAGGTTTCAACTTGCCAAGTTTTAATGGAGAAGTTGTATTCCTTTCCAGCTTATGTTTATGATTTCAGATAGTGTGATATTTTTTCATATTGAAAATAAATTACTAACAACCATTCTCCTGTATGTTAGAGTAAACAGACGCGTGTAAACTTTAGCTAACATTTACGCACATGTTTCGTTGACAAAATGATGTCATCTCCGTAAACAACAACAAGGGTTGTTGGCTGCACTAAACTTATGTAAAATAATCGGTCTTTTTTCAAGTTTCAGCTAGATTGTCTAACTCCTCTTTCCTAATTAAATGCTTCATGTACATCAAGTGTTTTATCCTTATTTTTTAGGTTTTCTACACTAATCAAAAATTTTATCTCCGAAAACATGTTCAAATTTAGTATTGTGCCAGGCAAAACAGACAAACAAATTGGAAGCAGTACATTCAGGGACTGGGCCGAGACAGAAATCGCGAACGTCTTGCATCTCGAATAAACTACTCTGCCACTACTGCAGCGTACAAAACAAAACAAATCAAAACCCGGCTTTTCTCAATACACCTGAATACGTACATTCTCTGTCCATTAAATACTCTTCATTTTTCTAAGAAACCACTTTTTACAACTCTCTTACCTTTTTTTCACGAAGATATTATTTACCATGCCTCACTTCCATAGTTCACTACTGGCTACACATAGCCTAATCTAATACTTGAGAAAAACCAAAATCAAAATCAAAACAAATTGTGAAACCTTTCCTTTTGCCTATTTTATAACTGAGATCAGTTCTGATATTTTCTCTTCTATTCCTATTATTTTAAAAAAGTACGACCAGTTTCAAAAGCAATCATACATACTTACTTTCAATAAAAATGTACCTTCTAAAAAGTTAACACAAAAGAAGTTCAAATTCGAAAGACATCTCCAAAATTACAAACCCTCTCCCATCCCATAATTAACATAGAAACAACTTAAAATGAAAAATTGGGAAAATCTGAAGGATCTTACTAGCATCAAGGCTCTAAATGATATAGAAACAAAAAATAGTTGCGACTTAAAATTAAAAAAAATTATTACATAGAGTTCAAACAAATCCATAAGTTTTTAATTGAAAAGGGATAAGCAGATAAAAAGGGGCCAGCAGCTGATCTCAACAATTTTTTTTTCTAGTTACCCTGGAACCCATTATGTTAAAGGTGATGACATTTTGGATCCGTAATCGCATTTACAATTTCTTAGCCTCTAACAACTTCATCGACAAGAAACATAGATTACATAAAAAGAGATTAGTTGAAAGATTGAACAGAGTGAAATTCTAAAGCAAAACATGACAGACCGCAGAGCGGGTCACAGACAAACTAATTGATTTCGCCTTTTATCCGACGATTAGACTTCCCCAGTCTCAACCACAGGATTAACTGAGCACTCCAAGCTCCTTTTTTCCTTTCTATCTATTCTACCTATCTATATATCGATCTATCTATCTATCTATCCATCCATCTATCTATCTATCTATCTATCTATCTATCTATCCATCTATCTATCTATCTATCTATCTATCTATCTATCCATCTATCTATCTATCTATCTATCTATCTATCTATCTATCTGTCTGTTTATTTATATCCGGGGCTGCCACATCTCGAGCCTTCAGTCCAGGATATAAAGTCAAACTTGGTCCGACGTTTTTTCGCATCCCATGGCCACTGAACATCTGGTGGGTACTGGGGACCTTTCATTTGATTGGCGCAGAGTATCAGCATGTGGATCAACTGAAACTAAAACATCACAATTCGGGGTTTGCAGTCCTCGTTCGTACATGATTTATCCTAAATTGATTGCAACGTTNTCTATCTATCTATCTATCTATCTATCTATCTATCTATCTATCTATCTATCTATCTATCTATCTATCTATCTGTCTGTTTATTTATATCCGGGGCTGCCACATCTCGAGCCTTCAGTCCAGGATATAAAGTCAAACTTGGTCCGACGTTTTTTCGCATCCCATGGCCACTGAACATCTGGTGGGTACTGGGGACCTTTCATTTGATTGGCGCAGAGTATCAGCATGTGGATCAACTGAAACTAAAACATCACAATTCGGGGTTTGCAGTCCTCGTTCGTACATGATTTATCCTAAATTGATTGCAACGTTCCACTATCATTGTGGCGGGAGGAAATTTACTGATGAAACGAATGGTTTTGAAACCAAAACATCTGTGGTATTGAGCAGGACAAGAAGATCTGCTGTAACTAAAAAAATTGCCAACGTTATTAAAGGGTGTTTGTCTTTAAGTTTCAAATCCAAAGAGAGATTTAAAAAATATTCAACCATTGATGGCAAGGAAGTCCTTTTTTGTCAAGACAAAATTGTTAGGTTTACGGGAGGCATGGGTTAGGGGATTTTTTTGCAAAATAAGTAAATATAACGTTTATTTAGTTGTATTACAATAGTTACTTTTTATGGCAAGGTTAGCATAAGTAAAGTCATGGCACAAATTGACAGAAACAACCGGTTACGTCAGCTTTGGCGTGAAATGGTTGATTCACCAGGGATTAGCACTTCATATGACTTGAGAGGCATTTCTATATCTTGCAAGGTGGTTTTTTAGAAATCAAAGTTGAGTTTTGAATTTGTCAACATAAAGTCAGTCGTGAAAGGCCCCTGGAGATCAATGCGAGAAATATACAGATTTTTGTGTATGTTGCTTTTGTGTATAATCTTCAACAAGTTGTTGTTGAAGATTATCCTTTCGTGGCAAGCACTGTATAAAAAAATGCCGTCATTTTAAGCTTTGTGTGGAGACTTCTTCTTTGGAGCTGTTATTTGTAACGAGAAAAATTAGCCTGTATTACACGAGTACATGACCATTGTTTTAGAATCGATTACTTTAGAGTAAGGATTATTACATTGTGGAAGTATTAAAGATTACAGATATCTCAATGCGAGATAAGAACGACTTGCTCAAGATGGATAACAATGCAAACGACTCTGAAGATTCAAGTGTAATTGAGCAATAATTCACCGGCGTAGTAGTCAGATCCCACTGTTGGCATGAACATAATTTGAACCCATAAGAACTACAACCTGTTAAAATAGAATATTCTTTCGGAAATTATTTCAACTGTACCTAGTCACAAGCTTTGAAAGAGAGGGCTAAATGATATGCTTTAAGGTAGGGAATAATTTAAAGAAATGTCTCCAAGGTTACTATTGAGAAGGACGTCTTTGGGATTGCTACAAAATTTAGACCGACTCTTCTACAACTAATGATTTGATCTATTAGTTATCCGTACAGTATAGCCTATACATTTATCTTTCACTACTGCTTGTACAACTTGATTCGAATTGATACAATAATACGAAGATCAAATGTTAAACGTGAAACAGAGCTTACAAGCGTTTAAGTCATATTCAGCATTTTTCATTAAACGACGGTTTTGATCTGTGGATGACATTACCATTTAATCATACCTGGAGTGGGGGTCATTTTTCAGTCCTAAGTATTGTATATGTTTTCTTCAGTTAATTCATGGATTTATTGTGACATTTTTAAGAGAAAAGAAGTGAAAAGTGACATTAGGAGTTAAAATCAGCTGTGTTATTATCAGTGCAACCGATCTGTGTGACTACAAATTATACACTACTGGGTAGTTGAAACGAAGCTTTGTTATGTTGAAACTGGCTATTCCTGCCCTTTTTTCCTCATCTTTGTGGAGCGAAATTTTAAAGCAAAAATGACATTTAACTTTCGGTTTTCAAACTAAAGGATTGGATCATTTATGGCTACGTTTGAAGACTGGTGTCCTGTGTGACTTAAAATTACCATGTCACTAATATTGTGATAAAGTGACTGTAGTAAACACGTGCATTAGACATACGGCAGACAGACTGATTTCCACTTCAGGAAGTTCCAAAGACTATACAGGATCAATTTGCAAAGTGGTTGCATTGCCTTTTGTGCCCTTACCCTGTTTCTACTATGCTACAACATCATCATTGTGTAATCCACCCAGCTAGTGTCCTTTGTCTCCAGGACATCTTGTGAAAGGAAGCATCAGAAAAGCCATCAAAGCCCCTAGTACATCATAAGAACGACAGGCCAGTGTAGTTGCTGTTTTGTCATTATTAGCTGTTAGAGATGTCTATTACAACCTGGGCACACGGCAGAGAAGCTACAATCCATGTGGCCCATGCGACAGAGATGTCAATATTCTGACTGACTTGCATGTGCCAATTGTTCCATATGNACAATTCGGGGTTTGCAGTCCTCGTTCGTACATGATTTATCCTAAATTGATTGCAACGTTCCACTATCATTGTGGCGGGAGGAAATTTACTGATGAAACGAATGGTTTTGAAACCAAAACATCTGTGGTATTGAGCAGGACAAGAAGATCTGCTGTAACTAAAAAAATTGCCAACGTTATTAAAGGGTGTTTGTCTTTAAGTTTCAAATCCAAAGAGAGATTTAAAAAATATTCAACCATTGATGGCAAGGAAGTCCTTTTTTGTCAAGACAAAATTGTTAGGTTTACGGGAGGCATGGGTTAGGGGATTTTTTTGCAAAATAAGTAAATATAACGTTTATTTAGTTGTATTACAATAGTTACTTTTTATGGCAAGGTTAGCATAAGTAAAGTCATGGCACAAATTGACAGAAACAACCGGTTACGTCAGCTTTGGCGTGAAATGGTTGATTCACCAGGGATTAGCACTTCATATGACTTGAGAGGCATTTCTATATCTTGCAAGGTGGTTTTTTAGAAATCAAAGTTGAGTTTTGAATTTGTCAACATAAAGTCAGTCGTGAAAGGCCCCTGGAGATCAATGCGAGAAATATACAGATTTTTGTGTATGTTGCTTTTGTGTATAATCTTCAACAAGTTGTTGTTGAAGATTATCCTTTCGTGGCAAGCACTGTATAAAAAAATGCCGTCATTTTAAGCTTTGTGTGGAGACTTCTTCTTTGGAGCTGTTATTTGTAACGAGAAAAATTAGCCTGTATTACACGAGTACATGACCATTGTTTTAGAATCGATTACTTTAGAGTAAGGATTATTACATTGTGGAAGTATTAAAGATTACAGATATCTCAATGCGAGATAAGAACGACTTGCTCAAGATGGATAACAATGCAAACGACTCTGAAGATTCAAGTGTAATTGAGCAATAATTCACCGGCGTAGTATTCAGATCCCACTGTTGGCATGAACATAATTTGAACCCATAAGAACTACAACCTGTTAAAATAGAATATTCTTTCGGAAATTATTTCAACTGTACCTAGTCACAAGCTTTGAAAGAGAGGGCTAAATGATATGCTTTAAGGTAGGGAATAATTTAAAGAAATGTCTCCAAGGTTACTATTGAGAAGGACGTCTTTGGGATTGCTACAAAATTTAGACCGACTCTTCTACAACTAATGATTTGATCTATTAGTTATCCGTACAGTATAGCCTATACATTTATCTTTCACTACTGCTTGTACAACTTGATTCGAATTGATACAATAATACGAAGATCAAATGTTAAACGTGAAACAGAGCTTACAAGCGTTTAAGTCATATTCAGCATTTTTCATTAAACGACGGTTTTGATCTGTGGATGACATTACCATTTAATCATACCTGGAGTGGGGCTCATTTTTCAGTCCTAAGTATTGTATATATTTTCTTCAGTTAATTCATGGATTTATTGTGACATTTTTAAGAGAAAAGAAGTGAAAAGTGACATTAGGAGTTAAAATCAGCTGTGTTATTATCAGTGCAACCGATCTGTGTGACTACAAATTATACACTACTGGGTAGTTGAAACGAAGCTTTGTTATGTTGAAACTGGCTATTCCTGCCCTTTTTTCCTCATCTTTGTGGAGCGAAATTTTAAAGCAAAAATGACATTTAACTTTCGGTTTTCAAACTAAAGGATTGGATCATTTATGGCTACGTTTGAAGACTGGTGTCCTGTGTGACTTAAAATTACCATGTCACTAATATTGTGATAAAGTGACTGTAGTAAACACGTGCATTAGACATACGGCAGACAGACTGATTTCCACTTCAGGAAGTTCCAAAGACTATACAGGATCAATTTGCAAAGTGGTTGCATTGCCTTTTGTGCCCTTACCCTGTTTCTACTATGCTACAACATCATCATTGTGTAATCCACCCGGCTAGTGTCCTTTGTCTCTATCACCCTGTCTCCTAAACCTCCGTAACATGCAGGATACTTGACTACATAGGTTGCCGACATCTCCACTGTCATTTTAAAAATTATGGCATCTTCACCGACCGAAATCATGGATTCAGGTCTGCTCACTCGTGTGAAATACATTACTTACCACCATTCAGGACATCCTCTCGTCACCTGACGTTGGACACCAGACTGATGTCATCATTCTTTATGCATTTGACACCGTGCCATAACACAAGCTGTACAAATTAGACCACTATGGAGTACACAGAACCATCCACAACTTGGCTTTCGAACTTCCTGGACCAGCGAAAGATGGGAGTGATGCTAGAGGGAGAGGCCTCAGAGGAGGTCGAGCAAAAGTCAGGCGTCACACAAGGCACAGTTTTTGGTCCCGTACCCGTACCCCCCCCCCCCAGTCTAATCTCAAGATCCTGGAAGGGTAGGCTTCAAACTGCTGGATGCTGTTTGATACATAGAAGTGCTCCGTACTGCCACCAAACCACTTCTTCTTTAGCCCAGGAAACACCATACTCACCCACCTAGATATTCAGATCTTTGAGGACCTGAAATGGTTATCCCGCATCACCGCTCTATGCAAGAGGGCAGGATCTGCGTTGGGCTTCCTACGCCGGAATCTCTGTAACTGTCCACAGGAGTGTCGCCTGATCGCATTTTTCGCTCTTGCGAGGCCCACTCTGGAGTACGGGGCGCTTGTGTGATACCCCTTTCTGATACAGGATACTGAGAGACTTTAGCGCATCCATCGCCAAGGTGCACGCTTCACCAAAACTAAGTAACCTCATTGTTTTTAGCCTTTTACCTTTATGCTGCTGATATGAGAGAGAAAACTGTTTTATGTGCACATTTCAACAGTGGACAAATTGTATGACAGTGGGATATTTACTCTATTGTTATTTTGAACAAAAACAATTATTTCGAAAGTTATCGCGAAGCACTACCCATTTTTTCCGTCGCTTTTTAGTCGTCACCGGCTCCTCCGACGAGCCTGCTATCACTATTTCAGCATTATTAAATCACAAAATAAGAAAAGAAATCGACACAGTATATCCAGTTAACATGACTAAGGCAGTCTTTCTCTTTCTGCTCAACAAGAATGAATCGATGTTGTTGTGTGGTCATGTAGGGGAACACGAAAATATCAGTTCATACGGTGACGACATGATATCAAAACATTAATCATGATGGTAGCAATATCGACACAGTGGGATCTTCAGATTCAGAAGTCACAGGAAACCAATAAGACGCATTTCACAATAGGTAAGGTGACTCGCCTTTTGTTTTTTTATCAGCGAAGGTGGTTTGACCTTACCTTGTGAATTGCAGACGACATTTCAAAGCAGACTGACTAATGTTTTTGTTCTTAGACTTAAGGAACAGAAAACTACTCCTGGACACACATTATTGGCTCAAAATTATTGGGGTTTTTTGCTGACGACTGTATTTGGACAGGGTTTTGTTTTGCACGTAAAACATAGTCTTGAATATCGTTAATGTTGCAAGTAAAATACTTACAGCTGCATAGAAGTTAGTTCATTGCTTTACAGTCCTGAGTCTTCTAATAGGGGTTGTTCTTATAGCATGTACAAACGTGTTGTAAAATAACTGGCATATTCTCGAATGAGACAAGGCACCAATGAAGCTCTGTGTTCTCTATGACGACACAAGGTGCTTGGATACATCAGGGATCTTTGAAACATAAATGATTTTTTTTTCAATTGGTGCAAGAGACAATTAGCTTTAATACATCCACTTCTCATTGGTTAGAAGTTGAAATGTAAATTATGTCCAAGGCCAAAGGAACTAAGGTAACTAAGCTTTTACCTTTGACATCAATGGTGTGCTAAAGGGATACATGTTAAGCAGTGAGCATGCAATGCTTGGTGATCGCCTTTTGCCCCGTTTCCCTCTCCCTTAATTGTAAAGCCACCATCTGTTCCATCGCTGGTAAAACACCGCTCGTTACAAAATGCACGTGGCATTCAATTTTGACCCCTGTAGCATGATTTTATTTTATTGAGCTTGATTTAAAACAAGGGTTGGCAATTGTTTGGACTGCACGAAACGTAGTATTGTTTTAATTTTGATTTGGGAAGGTGTACTGAGACATGACATTTACACAAAAATTATGAGAATTTGCAATTGGGTTTCAAATTTGAATTCTTAAATGTTGAAAAAAAACTAGAAGTAGCAAACTCTTAATAAAGAATTTGATTCGTTTTAATAAGACACTTTTTCTGCTTTTCATGCGAGGTGGAAATCAGGTGAAATATTTGTCGGTGACAGAAGTAAAACCTCGTTCAGGTAATCATCAGTTTGATCTTAAATGACTTAGTATATTTCATTTTTGAAAGAGCTGCCCACAAGCATTTATACTTAAATACAAGAATAATTTTTCCTTGAAGCTAAAAAGTAAAAGCTTTCATGTGGGTTGTCATGTCCAACACAAAAGCCATTTTGGGGATCCATTGTATATCCTGTAAGTAAGAATGACCTGGGGGGGGGGTTCATTTCCAGATTCATAGAAATATCATCTTTTAACGTGCATGCTCATTCTAGCACTTTTTCATGACCAAGGCAGTTAACATTTGTAAAATGTGTAAGGTTGCCATCTTCTACTTCAATGTCTTTCAGATATTGTTAAACTTTGCAGTGATTTGGTTCTCTTGCTGGTACAAAATTCAATAGTTTTATGCCCACAGCCATAATGTCCATAAAATTAAGTGATTTTGCACATTATGTATCCTGATGAATAATGGAATGGAGTTTGATTAGTTTTGATGTTCCTGCTGAAGTTTTCCTGCAGCAATTCAAAATACTCTACCCTGACCAATCATTGCTGTATAATCTTTGCTAAAAAAGGATTAATTTCAGTATTCCATTTTATTATGTTATTATTATGCTAGTCTCTTTTACAGGAATCAACTGTGCATAGGCCTATTCTTGACAATATCAAATGTTGCAGTTACACCACATACAAACAATACAAGTTGGCAAATGCCCTAAATATATTTGGATTCATTGATGAGAATGACTTTATTTATTTTTTGGTTTTAACGTCGTTTTTCCCCAGTACTGGGGCTCAGACCATGCCCTTCACAGGAACTTGGATTTGGCAGAGAGGAATTTCTTGGCCGGATGCCATTCCTGATGCCAACCAATGGCTTTTTCTTTTGTGAATTTCCAAAGTTGCCTGCTCAGGGAATCGAACCTGGAATTCTTGGTTACTGTGCAGTTGCACTAACCATTAAGCCACGGCTCCTCATGAGAATGACTTAATACTCAAGTTTAAAACCCTCTTAGCCAATTCTGGTATCTGCTGCCAGCTCTTTAATCCAGCTTGTTACTTTTCTTGCTGATAAGCTTAGTGCAGAAAATAATCCCTTTTCCCTGGAATAACAAGTTCTACTACATTCAGGAATATGATATCAAAGGAATATTTAAAAAAACTATCCATCAGTAAAAGGTTTCATCCTTTATGCAATTAGTTTTGGCATCTCATATCTAGCAACATGTTTGGTCATTTCCTTCAACTTTTTTAGAGTAAAAATTGGCTGCTTTACAAAACTATTTCTTGCCCTTGCCACTTCATTTTCTTTTCCATTTCCACAGAAGCTGTTTTAATTAATATGATGGGTTTCATAGTCCCATTTAATATTTAGGACTTCCTCAATGTTTTGTTCCCCATTACTTGTTGCACTGTTGAAGGATTAAAATAATTTAATGCCAGTATTTTTTAGTACACATTTTGAAATCTATTTATAAAACTACATCCCATCATTACTAGAAGTCTAATGATTTTATCAATTTTGAGTAATTTAACTTGTATCAAATTCCCCAGGCCATTGATATGGATGACCCATTAGCATTGGCTATAAAAGAAGCAAAGGAAAATGAAAACACAAGCTTAATACTGAATTATATGAACTTGGTTGAGCTCCCAGAAGATGTATTACAACTTAAAGCTCTGAAAAAGCTGTTTTTGAAAAGGAATCTTTTGCACAGTTTGGTATGTATATGTCAATGAATTTTTTCCCTGTTTATAATTAGGCCATTGTTTTTTCTTCATCTTGTTTTGTGTTACAGAATTCTTTCACAGAAAATACAGTATTTACTCCAATTAGGTCTGCACTATCCAACAGTGTCAATGGAAGACTATGCACTGGACCTGGATCTATGAACTAGACTATGAACTGGACCACAGCACACTGCATAAATAGTAAACTCTTTTGCATCAAACTCGAGCACCACATTTTGTCCAGAGGTAAATGGAAATAGACCAACCTCAGACAACTTCCTAGAATTTCCATTACCATCTTTATTGGTAAGCTGATCCACCAAAGTAATAACTTGTGTGCAAAGAACTACACAAAAGTATCACCAATCAGTGTTATCAGCCCACAATCAGACCTTTGGTCTCCAGAGCCGATCTTTAATCCACTGCAAGTTCTAATGATTCTTAGAATTAGAGGGAGCACTCAATATGTCCAAGAAAGCCATTGTTGCAGCCATCGGTGGGAGTGTCAAAATCTTTGACATGGAAAAGGATGTCTGCCCTTCCTTTGTCTAGTCCACTTCCAGGATAGACTGTTTTCTACTTTTTCCTGTCAAGTCCCTCTCACATCTGAAGAGTCTCTGCCAGACAACTAAAAGTGCCCCTCACTGACCCTAGTGAAGAACTGCCATGTGGATTTACCCTTACTAGAAGGAAAGAAGTCACCTTAAGTAGAGCCAGAACAAAAATTGATGGGACAGGGGACATGGAGCTAGGCACAGCAAATTATGTAGCATTCCAATGGGTAGAAAAATGGTGTGGTAAGATATGATTAACTGTCCTTCCTGCATACCAAACTGATTACTTTACATCCAGCTACACTAAAACATGCATCCACTATTGGAACCAAAACACCTTATCTCCTCTCCCAGCAGCCAGCACCAAGATGCTAATGGG
>RDPX01000341.1:97444-110285 GCA_003991215.1 Morbakka virulenta
GTTATTATCTTCATCTGCTATGGTAATTGTTGTAAATGAGGTAGTTGGTTCACCATCATCAAGTTTTCTCTTTCTTCTTTTTGACGAAAGGTAAATTTCAAGTGCTCTGTGTAGTATACTTTCACGTTCTTGATTGGACCAATTTTTGTCATTGATTTTAATCAATAGGTGCATCAACATGAGATCATGGCCTCTTTTCAAACCACGATCGGAGAGAACCAATTTCAGGATACTAAAAGCTCTCTGAACTGACGAATTATTTGCTAGGCGTGCAATATACCGCATGCCTAGCAAATTATACTCATTTTTAGGCATGCTTTTTTTTGCACGTCTAACACCATTTAGGCATGTGTGGAGGCATGCACGTGCGATTGCACGCCTTATATAAAAAAGCCTGGTCATGATCCAGAGGTTTTTCCTTGATCTTTGATGTTAAAATATTTAAAGAAGTGGAGGGAGTCTTTGCTATTTTGACATACAATAAATATTCCTGGTAAGGAATCTTTGTCCAACATTTACTTGTTTTACACTTTGCCCATGAATAGGCCTACACTTTAGTAAATAATCAATGAATGGAAATTCCTAAAATGTTACAAAACACAAGTGCTAGTAGCCATAGTATTTTTAAGGCTATTTCTCAGCTTGTGAGATATAGCCTTATGATGAGCCTTAACATAAGAAAAAATTGAATTGTTTTGTTTTCTTGAAACTGCTCAGAAAATTTTATTAAAATCATCAATGTTGTTGTATTTTGTGGTTAAAACAACAGTATCATCCTATATGTTATTTCCCAATTAGCAGTTGTGAACATAAAAAAAAATCAGTTTGCAAGATGAACCTTAACTGGAAAATCATGTTGATGGTGTGTTTCAACAAAATGTTGTCCTTCCAAGCCCAGGGAATGCCCAGATCCTTTCTCTTGGATTTAAACCTGTCTCAGTTCAATTAATGCCAACAGCATTGCAGATGACACATGAGAGGATCAAGTTGATTTGTATTTAAGAGGCAGCTCGTTAAAAGAAAACTTATGTTCTTGAGTTTGACATAGAAAAGCTTTAGTGTAGCTCTGAAAATTCCAACCATTATGCACCCCAACAAAAGCAGATAATCAAGACTATTTGATAGCTTGCATGAAAGAAAAATAGTGTCAAAAGGGAGAGAAAAACTACATAGATTAACACCAAGATTGTTGACAACAAGATAAACCACCCAGCAATTTGGTCCCTCTAAAGGCACCATTATGATTGCAGGGACATTGCAGAAATGTAAAGTGATGACTGGAATAGTAAATGCCTTCCAAGGCTAAGTGAACAAACCAAAGACACAGTTTATGGTTTTAGTTTTAATGACAACAATTCCAGATGGCATCCCTATAAAGACAGTAGTGTAGATGGTGAGAAAAATCAACATGCATCAAAATGGCCCATACTATCTTATTTGTATGAATTTATATATTATTTAAACTTATTCCAAAGAAAAATTAAATTGGTCAAAGTTTGCCATTTTAAGGTACAAGTGGTGTGTTTTAAGAGGTACTTTAGGGTAGCACTTAAATATTAGACTTCTTTTAAGTACAATTATATTAAATGATTTTTTGTGGAATAAACTTCAGGGTATGTTACAGCTTGGGTTTTGACCTTGCCTTTTCACCTCATCAATATCTGTAGTGCACAAAACTTTTGTGTTGATTTTGTATGATTTTCATGTAAATGCCTGCTAGATTCTTGGTTGTCAGAGATCTGAAGGATATTTAATGTGCTAAAAATAGGTCTTTGTATCACAGGTAGATAGCAATAATTTGTTTTAAAATTTCTATTGTATTTACCTACTGTCTATTTGCATGAATTCATAATTAATGCTATTCTTCCTTGCCTTTAAGCCCCCTAAGATATATACATTGGAGTCAATAATTGAGTTGTAAGTCACACTCAGTTATACTTTATATATTAAAAGTTTTCCATGTGATATATTTTCTTCAAAATAAAACTTACTTTTAAAAATATTTTTAATTTTGTAGGTATTTGAAGATCTGAAATTTTGCGAGTTATGGTTAAGATTTTTCTGGTGAACTTCTTTTGAATACATTTTGGTGGCCACATAACATTGAGTTTCATCAGTCAACTTTTGTCAGTCTGAATTTTTTCCTTTTAGTTTTATAATATTTTGTATTATCCTTAAATTAATTTGAGTATTTCCAATGTGGATAGCATAATAGGTATGTGCATTATTTGTAAATGGACATGTTGGTACCACTATTGACAATTGAATATAGGATCTCGCAGGAACAGCCTTTGGAGCTGCAAATTTGCTTGTTGTGTAGATTGCCACAACCATATTTTAGGTATATTATATAAAATGTTATAGTTTGTATTGGTATAAAATATTTATGTGGGGGATAGAATCAGTTAATACCTGTTACATTTGTTGCAGAAATCAATGCACACAAAGACTTTAATTCGAAAGATAATCTTTCCCCCTAAGCATGAGACCGGCCATACAACGAAAATTGTCATGATGAAAAGTGATTCTTTTATTATCACAGTATGGTCTAAATATAACTCTAAAATAGATGAGTTATAGTCCATAGTAAGAACTGTGCAATAGTTAGAAAAACTTGTGGGTGAAACAGGCCCAGACATTTTAAAAGCAGTTTTGTGAGGTTAAGTAGGAACAAAATATGAATTGACAAAAGAATGGCTCTGGGGTATAATTGACTATATAAAGTAACTGAATGGTAACTCATGTACTATGAAGTACTTGATATTTAAATATGGTTTTTGGAATATGACGTAACCCTTCTGAGAGAGACATATGAAAAGTCGCTCTACATAGAATCCAGGAAAAAGAAGCTGGTTAAACACGAGGAAACTGTAACCAAAGTGGCCAGATATATAAATTAAAGAAAGATACAAAAAGTAGAGAGGAATAGATAAATTAAAGAAGGTATAAATTGCAGAAGAATATAAAGGTTAGAGAAGGATATACAAATTACTGAAGAGTTTATCAATTAAAGAAGGATGTATAAACTACAAAAGAATACATAAATTAAAGAAAGATGTATAGATTACAGAAGAATATATGTATTAAAGAAGGATATATAAATTACAAAAGAATATAAAAATTAAAGAAAGATAAATAAATTATAAAAGAATATATGAATTAAAGAAGGTTATAAAAGCTACAGAAGAATATATGAATTAATATTGGACATAAATTAAAGAAAAAATATATATTAAAGAAGGCTATGAAAATTAAATAAGTTGAACCATTAAATTTGCGCATTTAAATTTGCACCTTTTCTTAAATGGTCTGGCAGTGGCTTCTTGAGTTTGAAGTCGGATACTTAATTTCTTTGATCATCATTTGAAAAAACTACTCTTTTTTTAAAAAAAAAAGTGATATCAGGAAAAGAAAAAGAACTTAATTGATATGATTTTTGCTTTTCGATGTTCTGTTGTTTTTTCATATTACGTTTNTTAAACACGAGGAAACTGTAACCAAAGTGGCCAGATATATAAATTAAAGAAAGATACAAAAAGTAGAGAGGAATAGATAAATTAAAGAAGGTATAAATTGTAGAAGAATATAAAGGTTAGAGAAGGATATACAAATTACTGAAGAGTTTATCAATTAAAGAAGGATGTATAAACTACAAAAGAATACATAAATTAAAGAAAGATGTAGAGATTACAGAAGAATATATGTATTAAAGAAGGATATATAAATTACAAAAGAATATAAAAATTAAAGAAAGATAAATAAATTATAAAAGAATATATGAATTAATATTGGACATAGATTAAAGAAAAAATATATATTAAAGAAGGCTATGAAAATTAAATAAGTTGAACCATTAAATTTGCGCATTTAAATTTGCACCTTTTCTTTAATGGTCTGGAAGTGGCTTCTTGAGTTTGAAGTCGGATACTTAATTTCTTTGATCATCATTTGAAAAAACTACTCTTTTTTTTTAAAAAAAAGTGATATCAGGAAAAGAAAAAGAACTTAACTGATATGATTTTTGCTTTTCGATGTTCTGTTGTTTTTTCCTATTACGTTTTTTGTTTTTGCCGGAAAATGAGAAAAAAATCAGTAGTACCAAGGACTTGGCAAAAGTTCTAGGAAAGAATATGGAATGGTGCAGAGAAGTATAGACATTGCGGAATCCAGAGGTATTTTGATGAAGAGGGTATTTAAATAGAACATGCTACCAGTCTCCTTTTATTTGAGAAGATAATGTTGGAAGCTAACAAGTATGGAATTGTGACACTATTTGAAGAGTTCCTTGTCCTAAGTAGTATTTGTGTACGAGAAAGTATATGAAAATAGCTCTTTAAGCTGCGTAAGGGTTTTGATAAGTCCACTTGAAGCTAAAAGAATCAATGGTGTTTATAAGAGCTACTTGCAAATTTAGTGAAGGAGTCTGAAAATTTAAACGAATCATTAATTGACATAATCGAAATGCTATTCTACTATTAAATTAAGCAGTTGAAACTAAACAGGATTAGGTTTTGTTTCCATTTCAAAGTACCAAAAAAGTCGCAGGTCGTGTTTAATGTAGAAATAGCATAGGGTCAAAGAAAAGTCAGACTGTTTAACTGAGCTTGTGTTCTCAACAAAACAGCGATGGTAACCATAAGTGAAGTGAAGTAACAGTCAGGACAATTACTTGTAGATCAGATCTTGATTCGATGACAAAAGCAGCAGGCTGGCGACTTATTCAAGTGGTAGTCATGACAGTAAAAAAATTTAGAAAACTGTTGTTTTGCTGCCTCAGGATGCAGATGCCGTCAATTGTAATTCGGGTTATCACGCACATTTTTTGAAACCAAACATTGAAAAAGCATTTGCAGGATTTGGTGCTCAGGCAAGGCTAAAGGTATTCTTCATGTCCGCGTTCCAGAAAGATTGAGGTGTGATAGAACAATGCTTCATCGAAAGACCCATATTTTACAGGGTATACCGTGAGAAGCAGACTCTAGACCGGCAACTTTAATCGCTAAACTTGACATACCGTAAAAGTTTTGGAGAAGATCAAGTTGCAGTTGTAGTTTCCTGCAACCAGAGAAAACCTCATCAAAGTAAACAAGTCGGATGTTATCTATAATGTATTTGAAAATTTGCTACGACGACAATACACATTCAGACTTGCCAGCTGTATCTTCTGAAGTGGAAGTTTATTAGCTCAGATGTCATTGGCTTTCACATCGTAAGTCTGTATTCTTATCCCCTGAGGAAAATTAAATTCATGGTTACAACGAAATACCACCCAGTAATATGGTTCAAGATTGAAACATGAAAATCATTTGAGTACTTTGGAAAAACTGTTATGCGGAATACTATATAAGATGAGAAAGCATACAAGCATAAAAAAGTCTACAATTGACAAACTCAAAAAGATATTGACCAACACGAATATTACATTTGACATATGCTTTTAAATATTGAAAGGTAATGTCTGTCCAGTTTATTTGTACGACCGTAAAGTGGACTACCAGTCACCAAAAGATAAAGAAGATAAACTTAACGATGAAAGTCAATATTAAAAACAACGTTTTGTTCATTACTAAACGTTTCAGTGTGTCTATTACATCATGTTCACTAGATAAATGGTTTCATAAATTGACATTTCCTCAAAATCTATAAAATTGCATAATCTGGAAAGCTAACAATAAGACCAAAACAGAAGACTATTTCAAAAAAGCTCAAGGGGATACGATTGAACATTGGAATTCAACACAGGAGAGAGTTTTTTAACAAAGAAGGACTCTTTAATGAGAAATTCTCTATCATTATTTGCAGTAGGTAAAAATTCAACGTCACTCATTACGGCTTTGTGTCCGTTTTGAACCAAATGCTCTGTAACTGCAGTAGGATTTTTTTGTATTACAATGCTCCTTAAACCTCGTTTCCATGTGGTGTTTCGTCTTGCCTACGCAGTTTGCATTGCAATTTGTACAGTGTACTCTGTACACTACAAACGACTTGAACCTTTTAGGTATTCCATCTTTAAAATGAAAGAAATTACATATGCGGATTGTAGTTCGAAAAATCTAGTTTTAAATCAATTTGCGGCTAAGCTTTAGCACACAGACAGGGACTGTAGTTTGTTTGTTTGAGACATCAGTACCATGAAACGGTAGGATCATAAAGATCTCTTTCTTTGGGACATTGGCAACAGGTTCTTTACTCGCCTTCAATTCCTCTTTTGAAACAAAGTTCCTAGTGCTTACTCGCCTTCAATTCCTCTTTTGAAACAAAGTTCCAACTGCTTACTCGCCTTCAATTCCTCTTTTGAAACAAAGTTCCAACTGCTTATGGTCCAACCCCAAGTTTTTTATTATAAGGAAGATAAACTCGTTGGAAGTGTTGATATTTCGTTGAGTGCAAATGATGTCTTTCTTCTGGTACAGGAGATTAAAAAGGTGATTATATTGCTAGTGATTTTTGTTTGAACGTATTTTAATAGCATATCTTGTCAAGTGAATATCGTTATATTGTACTGTTGGGATTTTGCAATTGTAATCATGGTTATGATTACAATTGCAGAATACCAAGAAGTACAAATTAAGGTGATAATCAAAATTATGGTAAAAGAATAAAACACAATGTTAAATAAAATTTGGTTTCTCTTATTTGTTTTTCCAATTAAACTATTTGTCCAGGTTTATTTCCATTCATGAAACGACCTTTGAAGTACAGTCTTCAAGAAATTTTGGTTTTTTGAGTATTGAAGTGGTAAAATTGTATCACATGAGCAACAGAATGATAGTTTGGGGGGGGGTTTTCCATCACTTTTCTTAAATAAATAAATAGGTGAATTCACCTATTTATTGCCGTTGTCTCATTTTCAGTGAACTGTCTCTCTGTTATTTATTTTAGCATACTTCCTGTTTAACCTCTACTTCGCCTTTTCAATAATTCAGACTGTGAATCAAACCATTTTATGGCCTTTTCCCAATATCTTTGTCTTTATAAGAATTCTTTGGTTCCTGTTTAGTTTATTAGAAATGCCCGACCTAAATTCTAAATGATCACCAAGTTTCTCTTTTTAAAGTAATCATATGAAAATCGGCTCTTAGTTTTGTCTTTTTACTGTCAACTCCTACCCTAACTTATCTTTTGAACCCATCTAAAGTAAAGTTTCTTTTTTATGCCGCGTTTAAGCACCAGTTGCAAATATCCGTCTTAATAACTTTAGCGTTGATCTTGTGATAACACGTCAGATTGGTGGCCACCATTTTTGTATGATTATGAACCATCATATAGTAACAAACAGTTTCAAATGCAGTTACATTTTCTGGTTTATTTATTGTTGAACAACAAATGAGTATCTGTTTCTTTTTTCTATCCAGGTACTTGGATTCAAATTACCTGGTATCTCTTCCGGAAAGTAAGTATGAAGTGTTTTTTACTGTACACTCCTAATAGTCTAAACAACAGTAAGATTTTTGGTATATAGGGCTCTAAGATATTATGATTGTTGCATGCCACCCGTAATTGGTAAGCATTTTGCTATGTGATATGCTAGCTTTAGCTGTTCTGTATTACCGTACAAGAATTGTAATCATGCATGGTAAAACCTTTGCAACATATTCCGGTCATTAAAACTGTAGCAATGGGGAATTGATATTTTATGATTTTACGGTACGGAAGGTTCTGGATTGTGGCCGAACTACAGCCTTGAGAATCTTGCATCAAATTTTGTTTCTTCGTTGATTGTACTTCTTTCTAGGGTTGGATTCGGCAAACGAAATATAACTGATTCAAAAATTTAATATTTACTGACATTTTTATGTTAACTTGATTTATTTTCTATTACACATTAAAGAAAATGTATTTTTAGCACTTTATTAATTAATGTTTCATTCTCAAGTAATCTAAAATATTTAGAATAAATATCAAAAAAGTGAAAAAAAGACAGTCTTTTCTGAAAAATATGACCTGAGAGATGGTTTATCATTTGGAGTGTTTCAACATGGTTCAATACCCCCTATTCTTCTGTCATTGCTCATCGCAATCATTTTCTTGTTTTGTTTCAGAGTGATGGAACTGATGATTGTCAAGTTTATTTGCGAACGTCTAGCTATGCATGCAAAAGGGTAACCGCTTATTGCTCAATCTCGCTTTACTGAGGGAGCTTGAGTCTATTTCTTCCCAAAACGTTGGAAGCTGAGATCTCTGGAAGATTAACAATAGGGTTTTTTATTCCGGCAAGTCGATTATTCCTCCACCTTTGGTGCTCGATACGCCATGCCTTCTTGAGAAAGGCTAATCTCATTGCAACGTTGTTTTCCGCCAATTCTTCTTTGAATGACACTGGTGGTGGTGGTGGGGTGGTTGCCAGAATTCCTTTGCAGACTGATCAAACTTTGGATTATGGCATCACATATCCAAGATTGGTTGGAAAAAAATTTATGGGCTTACTGAATCGAAAGCTCGGTGGAGCAAAAGGAGCCGTGGCTAATTGTTCAGTGCAGTTGCACTGTGACCAAGAGGTTCCCAGTTCCATTCCGGGTAAAAAGATTTTGTAAGCTTACAAAAGAAAAATCCATTAGTTGGCGTGAGGAAGGGCAACCTTCCAAGAAATTTCTCATAACCACAAGAAACTCTTTCTGAAGGCCATCGTATGAGCCCGCTTACTGGGAAAATGAAGTTAAACAACAAAAACAACAAAATAATCTAAACCTCCTTGTCTACATTTGATTTCAGTATTGTTTTAAATAGTTTTTGGTCTTCAGCTTTTTCAGTGCCTGTCGAAGTCTTATTTTCCTGTCTTTCTAGAAAATTTTTTAACATTGCCCCTGTTTACAAGATTATAGATAGTTGATTTAGTTGATCAACTTGTAAATCTCCTATATGACATTAGTAAAGTTTTTTAACGGCGTATCAGCAATGCACTGGTGGAAGTCTTGCAGAGCCTAAGTATTTGTTAACGTTCAGTACGAATTTAGAGGATCTCCTTCCACTGGTGACCTTTTGAGTGTAATCACAGAACATTTCTGTAATGGGTAAGTCTGATGGAGCCCTTGCTATAGCTCTGGATATTTCTAAGGTATTGTGAGGAATGGCACGATGACTTGCTTCATAAACTTTCCGAAAGGTCTTTAGAATCTTTTAGATCGTAGAATACGTGTCACATTGGATTGAATTACATTTGATGTGTATTCCACTAACGCTAGTGTTCTTCAAGGTTCTGGATTAAATCTGGATATTTTTAAGGCATATGTTAAGGTGTGGCGCACTGGCTTGCTTCATAAGCTTCCAATTTTCTGGTATTGATCCAAGGGTCTTAGGTATTGTTCCTCCAGTTCATTGAGATCCCAAAATGCGCATCACACCTGATGTAATTTTATCAATACCAGTATTCCATTAATCCCGGCGTTCGTCACAGTTTTATTCTTGGTCCCACTCTCTTCTTTTCTTAGATCAATGGTCTTCCTGGTAATTTCCTTCGGGTTTCTTTCGCCAACATCAATACTGATGATACTATCTTGTACTCTGGTATTGGCTAAGGGGTATCTCAGCAGGAACAAAGTGAAACTTGCAGAAGATTTGACGTCTGACCTTCAGACGATCAAAGAATTGATAAGGAAGTAACTGTTTTTATTTAATGGAGCAAAAACACAACTGATGCCGACAGACCGAAAGCTAAGTCCTTATCTCCACTTTATATTCATGTACAATCATTCTGATATTAACGCTGAACGTTTTCATACACATGCCGTTGTTGCTCTTCGTTGTAATAATTTTTGTTGCTAATGTAGTATCCTTTTCCGGAAGGAAGAATTTTGGAGCTTTTTGACGTGAGTGTTTTTCTCAACCATATGTCTTGAAGGTTTTGTTGAATTTAAGTTCAACTCTTATCTTCTTTCAACCACTTTTTCTTTCTTTTCATCAGTTTCATACATTTTGTGGCCTTATACCTTGTATATTTCTTAACCGTAATAAATACGCTGGTCAGTTCCAGTGCCTTATATTGAAGATGTTTTGAGCCTTTTACTCTGACCAAAGTAAATATTTCCCCCAGAAATTTCTGCAGCAATTATGAGAACAAAATCAGACGAAGTGATTGGTGGGTAGGTATTATACGAAAGAAAACTTTGATCTGGTGAGGTACAACGTATTTTTGATGGGATTTTTTTGTCATAATAACAGCAAAGGAAACCAGACACCTCAGAAATGGTGAGAAAAAGAAGGCTAAGTCCTCAGAAATTCCAGTTCCCTAACATTGTGTATGAGAGGCTCAATTCTTAGACTTTAACTAGCACATATGTTCTGTTTTTATTACAGTGTCAGTCATAAATTGTGGTAGCATTGTTAAAAAATATATATTAGTGTGACTTGTTTTTGAATTTTACAGTGTAAATTGTTTTGTAAGTTATTGGGATTTTTTAGGAGGAAATTTAACTTTAATGGTAGTTGACGAAGTGCAGTGTCCGTCATGCAACATTCGTCACGCAGGTTCTAGAACAGATTTTCTTGTACATACTTTCGGTTTTTTATCGGCACCTTATAAGTTGTAGGCAGGACTAGTCCATCTATAGTCATGTGGAAACTGTTGGTTTGCTGTGATTTAGAGAATTTAGAAATGTACTTTACCTCACTGTTACTGTTTTTTCATTCATTTTGTGATCCAAGTATTAGTTTGAAGAAAAAATGTAAGCTGACCTGGCCACCATATGACTTTGCCGAATAGATGGGCTTAACTGACGTGTTGAATCTCCCAAAATCGTTACTTTATTTATAAGCTATTATTAGACATTTAAAAGTTTATTTACATTATGAAATATGACATTCCTTACCCAAGTGTAACGTCATAGTTCGTGATAGATAATGGTGGGGGTGGGGAATTGAGTCATCACATTAGGACAACTATTCTATTATTTTAATAATAAATACGGTGCTTTGTCTCAGTATAATTCTTTTTGGCTCCTTAAGGTATTGGAAAATTAGTAAATCTTGAGTCATTGGTTCTGAGCCGTAACAACATAAGAGAGTTGCCGTGTACGGTCGGAAACCTATGAAGCCTGAAGTCGCTAGATTTATCACATAACAAGCTTACTCATTTATCTTCTTGTAAGTACACTTTTTATTAATTGAATATGCTATTGTTGTTATCTCGTTACGTAGAGGTGATACTTGGCTTGGCTGAAGTGAAACTGAATAAGAACAGAGCTTAGAAAACAATTAAGATTATAAAAAATGTGGGTTTTGGATTTCTTAGTTTTGCTAAAACTCCAATTAATTTTTAAGGTGGTGTTAATGGTAACTTATGTCAATAGTTTGATAAATGCTTGTCGTGCTGAATGCTGCCAAATACCTTTTTATTAAAATTAATTAGAACAAGAAACAATTTGAACCTCTGAACATTTGTTAAATGTTTTCAAATGCTACATCTTTTAATTTTGACCGACGCACCCGTTTGGCTTATTATCAGGATGGATGTGCTAAAAGGTTAAAAGCCATTTGTTTCTCAAAATTTCTTGTTTTTTTTGCTTGGAAGACAATTTTCATCTAATCCTTATAAAATTGTTGTTCAAATTTGATTTTTGTTATTTTATCATGTTAGCAATTGGAAAATTAAAGAAACTACAAATATTGAATATTGTAAACAACAGCATTCATGTTCTACCAAAAGAATTGGGCAACTGTATAGCTCTACAGACGTTGCAGATAGATGGCAACTTCATACAGACACTTCCAAGACAAGTACTGCAACTTAGTAAGCTAGATGAGTTATCAGCCAGTAGGAATAAACTTTACAGTTTACCGCAAGGTATGATGTTTGATTTTTGGTGCCCTTGTTACTCTAACTGTTTTGAACCTCAAGTTACTTGAATTTTTCATTTTATCTTTACTTCAGGAAATGTTTTCCTGAAGAGTGAATAAAATCACGAAACAGGCTTGTCGAAATGGACTGTGTAGTTTTTTGATTCTTTCCAACTTATCATATCTTATATATATATATATATATATTGGTCATCAGTTGCGTCATAAGTTTTGTATTTTCTAGGTAACTGACAGTGTTCTGTCATTAATCAGAGCCAGCTTTAGGTAGAATTGGTAGCATTATACAATTATTAGGACATTACTTGGGTGGCAGTGTGGGACTGGTTATCTAACCACAGTCCACAAACAGGGGATGTGAGGCGCCCCTTCCCTCTGCTAGCCTTGAGGCCACACCTTGGGCAAGTGTGACGTGCCTCTTAGCCTCCCTGCCAGGGTCACGGTGAAGCCATCGGCAGCAGGGCGGTGGATGCAGCTGAAGGCGGGTGATGACAGACTTTCATTCCGGCGGAAGCAGCACGGCGCTTGGCGACACTTCGTTCAACTTAGCTACCGGCAAGGGTCAACCAGTCATGTGATGACACTGCGCTTGTAGAAAGACCCGGGGCCCTACTACAAGTCTATTGCTCCAGAGAAAATACTCATGACTAGTCACGACACTGATCTCGATATGTCACTGGATGGTGGGACCCCCGGGCCTGAAGGTGTCAATACAACTACTGGGGTTGAGTCGCCTCCTATTTCGAGTACGACTGAGCATAATGATGTCAGTGGAGTAAAGCCTGACGGACCTTCAGTGACTGATAATATCAGACCCGAAAAAGATAGGTTGCGACTATTCAAATCTACTATCAAAATCGGCACATGGAATACAAGAACTCTTAATAACTATACACTAGAGGTAGTTCTAACGGAGCTTGGTCGATATGGAATAGATGTAACAGGAATTGCAGAAACTAGATGGACAGGTAAAGGACATTTTACGACCAATGATGGACATGTTGCTTATTTTTCAGGTCACGAGACTAATAGAATTAATGGTGTAGGCATA
>RDPX01000341.1:142923-176072 GCA_003991215.1 Morbakka virulenta
ATCTTCAGAGACTATCCTCAACGTATGGACGAGCGAGTTTAATTCTCTTTCAGATCTAGCATAAAGTTTTAAGTCATCCATAAACAGAAGGTGGTTAACAGTAACATCTGATTTAGAAAAGGTATATCCTAGTTTGGTATTTCGTAAAACCAAAGACAACGGGATTTATACGATTACAAAAAGAAGGGGTGATAGCGAGTCACCCTGAAAAATACCTCTTTTGATCTCAATCTCGCCTAATGGCTCTCCATTAGCAGTGAGTTCAGTTTTCCAGTTAAACATACTTTTCTCGAGTGTCTCTCTGATGTTACTTGCTATTCCTACCATTTTGAGTGTTTCGATAATAATAATAATAATGATAATAATAATAATAATAATAATAATAATAATAATACATGGATGACCTGAAGCTTTATGCTAGAAATGATGGAGAACTTGAAGGGCGACTTAAAACAGTAAAAGCATTTAGCGATGACATCGGGATGGAGTTTGGATTAGACAAGTGCACCAACGCAACACTTAAACGAGGAAAGTTAACGAACACAGATAATGTAGTGCTTAATAACGATGACGTAATTAAAGAACTAGATCAAGAAGGAGCTTACAAATACTTGGGTGTTAATGAATGATTATGCTGAGTTAAGTGGAGGTGGTATTAAACGGGTGAAGTGCCTAATGCGGAGGAGAGCAGGAAGTTAGAAGGCACAAAGATTAAACGACTTGAGGATAGAAACAAACAATTTCATCAGATTTCTCTCTTCTCTTTCGACCAGAAACGTTTTTATGAAGAGTTCCGTGGAGCGAGCTGCCAAGCAAGCAATAAGCAAAATCTGAGGAAGCTGCGAGATTCTAATGATATGGTCAACGTCCGTTGAACATAACAGTTATGCAGAGTGAGTAAAGGATGTAAAGAAATAACTAGAAGGGGTAAAGAAACAGGTAGATGTTAATATATCTCCTGATGATTTAAAATGTTATGTAAGGAAAATGGCCAGCTGGAAATCCCCAGGAGCCGATAACATCCAAGGTTTCTGGTTCAAAAACCTTACCTCAAATCACACGCAGGTCGCTGGACAACTAGAAGAATGCCTAGATTTCGGGAAAATTCCCGATAGGCTTGTGAAAGGAAAAACTACCCTTATAATGAAGACCCAGTTAAAGGGAATGATGTCGGCAATTATTGTCCCTCAGCATGTTTACCACTCTATGGAAACTTTAAACGGGAATAATATCAGAGAAACTGTATTCTCATCTTGAAACAAACAAACTAATAATAAACGAACGATAAGGTCGTAGAAAAAATTCTAGGGGGATCAAGAACCACCTGATCATAGAAAAGGCAATCTTGAAAAACTGTAGACGACGACTGTCAAATCTGTTAATGGCCTGGATAGACTATCGTAAGGCATATGATATGGTACTGCATACCTGGATCTTGAAATGGCTTGAGATGACCGGAACCGCCAACAATATTCATAATATGCTGAGAACAGTATGCCCCATTGGAAAACAAAGTTGACTTCAGAAGGAGATGTCCTCGGCGAAGTTAATATCAACAAAGGTATATTTGTAGGAGATTCATTATTACCCGTATTGTTTGTCTACGTCATGATTCCTCTCTCAGTCATTCTACGCAACGTAAAAGCTGATTACAAGATATATGAGACTTCACAGAAGATTAGCCGTCTTCTCTTTATGGACGATTTAAAACTGTATGCGAGTAATACGTTCCAGCTGGATTCGGTTGTTAATATTGTTAAGATTTTCTCTGAAGATATAAGGATGTCGTTTGGACTCGGTAAGTGTCGTATGATCAAGTGAAACAGAAGAAAGAGGTAGATAGTTCTGGAATAGACCTTGGAGGGAAAAGATTAAGAAAGCAGATCCCAACGGATATAAATATATTGCCATACTACAGCTTGACCGTAACTCAGACTAGAAAGTGAAAGAAAAAATGACATCAGAATTTAAGTGTAGGGTAAAGAAACTGTGTAAATCGAGACTCGTTGCTGGAAATCGTATACAAGGTATTAACTCATGGGCATTTGGTATTATCAGGTATGGAAGTGGAACAGTAGATCGGAACAAGGATGAGTTGGTTAACCTTGACAGAATGAGAAGAAAAATCTTGTCAGTGAATAGAGCATTACATACAAAAAGTAATATTGCTCGACCTTACATACCTAGGAAATAAGGTAGTTGAGGCCTCGTTAGTGTAAAAGAGTGTATTAACGAAGAAAGAAGGGTACTACACAGCTATATAAGCGAGAGCAGTGAGTGGATGATAAAAGGGTCATTCAAAAAGGCAGTACTCAAGGAAAATGAATCAAGAAAGGACTGTTTTTTCTAGAAATGAGCGGAAGAAATAGGAATGGAAAGGAAAACCCCTTTGTAGAAGATTTTTCGTAGAAATAAAGGAAGAAGCTGACCATGAGTCGCGGAGATTGCTAAGAAATGGTTTCTCGAAAAAGAAACAGAGGCCATGGTCCTTACTGCCCAAGAGCAAGCATTGGGGACCAGTAGCACCAAATTTAGTGTTGATAGAACTACTGACTCTTTACTTTGCAGACTGAGTGGTAAAGCTTTGGAATCTGTTAAACATCTTACTATTGGCTGTACTAAACTAGCACAAAATGAATGCAAACAAAGACGCGACAAAGTGGCACTCGAAGTTCATAGGGAACTCTGCGAGAAACAGGGAATCTAATTTTGTGAGAAATGGAATGGCCATCATGCTCTGCCGACAACTAAGAACGCCAAAGCGAAAATATTGTAGGGACGTGGCAATTTTCACTGCCAGACGTTTGCCCCCAACCAACCCGATATAATGGTAGTTTACAAACATCAACATATTTGGCAACCTATTGACATCGCTATACCTGCAGACCAAAACCTAACGACTACAGAGGATTGAAAGATTGAAATATATCCAGACCTTGCCTTTGAAATCGAATGAATTCTCAGCGTTTTTGTTAAGTCTGTACCTATTGTAGAAGCTTGGGCATAGTCTCAAAGAACGCTGTACGTTATCACGAGCAACTTGAAGTTCCTAACATATTGGGAAGCTTACAGATTGCATCACTTCTGGGAAACATGGACATTCCGAAAAACGTACTACGTCTCTGAGGCGCAGGAAGGATGAGATGTGGCAGTTTCTACTAGCCGGAACGTAAACGCTAACCGGTGTTCAAAGCAAATGTCAATGATGATAATAATAATAGTAATTATAATTGTAATAATAATAATAATAATAATAATATTCATAATCATCATCATCATCATCATCATCATCATCATCTGTGATATAAACAATATAATAATAATGATAACAATAAAGCATGACGAATTGGAGGATGCAGCTTATTTCGGAAAGCAAGAACTTGGAGAAGGAGAAGTCTCCCAGGGGGATGACCTACCACAACTAATATTTGTGATTGCTCTAATACCCCTGACCAGTATGTTGAGAAATGTGAAATCAGAAGATGGATTTGCCCCAAGGAAGGAAAGGATCAACCACTTAGCCTTTTTGGATGATCCGAAGTTTTCCAAAGAGCAAAACTACTCTTGAGTGTTAAATTTAAATGATGAGATTATTCAGTGAAGGTTTGGCTTGAAGCAGATGAGTTGAACATTTCAAAAATAAAAAAAGAGATAAAGAAAGAATAAAAAAAATAATGAGTAAGGTCACAACGACGAAGCTGAGTTGCCATACCTTAATCAAGACTGTCAATGCTTAGGGGATACCCAGCACCTTTCCTGGATTGAAGTAAAAAAGGGCTTCTAAATTTTGACTGACAATTAAGAAAACTAATGGTGATACACAGAGGTTTTTCCCGTGATGGTATTGTAAATAGTGTATAGCTATGAAGGGAAAAGAAGGGGAAGGAGTCTCATTAGTATTGAAGACGCAACGAGACTAGCCATACTTGGACTACAAAAAGATATGGTTTGGTCGCGTCATTCCATACATCCATATTTTGTTTTACACAGTTGTCTTCATTTCTTTTCAGTTGATAACTTGCATTCTTATTCAGGAGACCATATCCTGTTATTAATACATCGTGTGTGTTACCGACATTTTTCTGAATTCATCATTTAAAATTAGTAAACTTAAACAAAACATTAACTTACTCAAAGTAACAGATTTTATCACTTGGCCATGATTCCTAAACTTGCTGTACAAGACAGTCATTGTATGTTTTTATCATTAATATCGTCTACAGAACTTGCTTATACCATACATTGACTTACCAATGTTTCACGTTTGAAGCAGGAAAGGACAGTACTTGAATTATTGTGAACCAATAACGCACTTTTATTTTTTCATTTTTTTCCATTAAAGGTAAGTGTTTACGAAATATGCTGTTTTTTGCAGCATTGGATGACATCCCGCCAAGACTTAAGGAAGTTCTGGATATGCCGTCAGGCCGTTGTTGTTGTTGCACATCCTTAATTTATGCGATTGGATATGGCTGTCTCGCAACACTGGAAAACTCTGTTTCATCTTTGTTTCTGGAGCACAATTTTATAACTTTGACCTACCCAAACTTAATGTGTTTTTTGTTATTCTGTACGTACCGATGTTTCTCGAACGTTGAAAGTAATTTATTTACGTAGCAGTATTGACATTTGTCGTAGTTTAACAGATTATTAATAGAATGAAAATGGCTTTGCCCATCAGTAATAGGCTTATTGTATGAAATGTTCAACATGATCAATAGCTACCTTCTCTTAAGAAGAATTCATCTTTTTATCAGCACTTGTAATTTTAAGTAGACGTACTGTAAATAGTTTTCATGTTTTTAGTTACTAATTTAAGGATTATGAGTTCAGCCATTTGAAAGTCAAAACATATTTTTAGAATATATGTACTTATTTTGGAACTAATGAGTAGATGGAAGAGGGGAGATGGCTCCTGCTGTGCAAAAAAGTGAAAAGAAATTGATAATTGGTCATAATTTTGTGCTGGCTACTTTTATTTTGTTGGCTGCGGCCCTTTTGGTAGATGATTTAGTTCTGTGATGTAATAATGGAAGTTTGTTGCGTATCGCCATCTTGTTGCTCGTCTACCAAAAACTAAAGCGTTTCGAAAGGTAACAGTATGCCACTTTATACGGACATTCTATAGACCATAGTTAAACACTTACCATATGTTGGTGTATTTTTGTAATTTTTTATTTGTCCCAATGACTGCTGGCATCGCTTTTTTGCTTATTTTGCCATTAAATATAAAACCCCACCATAACGCGGTGTTTATGGAATGTTTATTTCCATTTGATTTGTTTGTTAGCACAGAATTCTTGTGAAGTTGTTTCATCAAATTCCTGGACTATTTCCGTTAATCCTCATTGCGTCCACACAAAGTTAAATCAATTGTCTGATATCATGAGTCTTGGCTTACCACGTCTTGCAATAAAGCGTCTTAAGGCATGAAGTGATGTTAGGATTGACATGTCGGATTCCACTTCAATGTAAATAGCTGAATATAGAGACAAGTGAAAACACCACATCGCTTTCCACTTTTGTTTCTCTCACTAATTATCACTCTAATTGGCCCAAAGAAGTCGACTCCTGTGTGGAAAAAGTGAATGGCTTTAACCATAAATCTTGCAGGTTCTACATCTGTTGCTGTTGTGGTGGTTCCATCAAACAACGACCTGTTACACGTTTTGAACCAATTTTTTTTTCTAGGCTCTTGCCACGAATTGCCCAGTACTTTGTCTATGACTTACCCAATACTCTTTCAGCACCAGGGTTTTGTACTCGACTGTGACTTTACTTCATCAAAATTTAGCTTGTATGTCTCTCATATGGCAGCAGTATTGGATGACGTTGATTATTTGGCAATAATGTTATACGTTATACGTCCTCCAACTCGTATAATAACATCTTATTCGGTAAATGGGGTCAACTCTTCTTTCAACTTGTCTCCAAGGGTAGATTGGGCTACCTTGATAAAAAACGTTCTGCCATTTTCATCACAGGACCCCCCTTCATCCTGATTTCTTCGTCGTGCTAACAGTTTCATAAAGAGCAGCAAGTTATCGGTTACTTTATATGTTTTTGCCAATCCTCATACTGTTCGACATTAAGCATCTGACTACCTCTGGAGACTGAACATTTAATCTTGACTTTTAATCTTAACTCGTAAGTTTCCCGTATTTGGATTATATTTTCTGGCCATTCATCATGGGTCTCTGCAGGAGATCAGGACCAGTTTTCCATTTTCTACAAAGATCTCAATCTCTTGCACCTCGTGATGCTTGCCCTGCTATGTTTACGTCTGGCGGCCAATATATCTATTGTGACGGATTCGAATCTGACTGAATTTCTCCAACCCTGACAACAACAAAGTGCTTGTCTCTCGATTCACGGAAGTGTCACTGCATTATCAGTCCATTGTACATTTTCTAATGTATCTAATCATGTTTCTTGAAGAATCTCACAGAAAACATAAAGGCTTGGGTTAGCTACAGCATTCTTTAGGCAAGACATGGACTAAAGCCTACGCTTTCGAGAAGACGAATCTCTTGAAACAGGATACTCCACCTTGCTTGACCCGCTTCACATACTAAAATCATTGCAGGTCAAACATTTTGACCACAGACTTTGCATACCAATTTTTGCACGGATCATGAATGCAACAGCAAGACCATTGGGATCAAAGACCTGTGCGATTAGGCTAACAGTAATTCTTTTTAAGTTGGCCCTTCTTCACGCTCGAGACTTTGAAGGCAATCTCGCCACAGATTGTACTTCATTCTTTCTTCTTCTCATTACCAATGTGGCACACTTTTGAAATCTAAAGTTTATCCTTGTGTCATCACTGAAAATTCTGACAGTATTCACTAGTGTCTCAAGATCCACCTTGCAATTTCAGTACAGCTTCAAGTCTTCCATAAAAGTAAATGATTGACTCTATGGCTATTCAGGAAGTTGTAGCATTGCACTGTCTGTTTTAGAACAATCAGGAGTGGTGTCAAAGTCACTATAACGTTATATAATTATTATCATTATCATCATCATCATCATCATTATTATTAGATACTTGTTAAACTGTCAAGAAAGTATAGTGTTTAATTCATTAATGTGAGGCCTGATGGGATGGGTGTAATAGATAATGATAGCATAGATGCAATGAAAATAAAAAACTGGTTCAGTTGATGAGGCGATGAATGTCATGATGAACAAAATGATAAGAACACATTTAACTAAGATTACTATCCTTAGGAAAAGAAAAGGATAGATCTAGGACTTGTTGACACATACAAATGAAGACGAGGAGAATAACCAGTTACCAAATGAAATATTTGTAACAATACCTTAAAGCTTGTTAACAATAATAGTTCAGTTACAAAAAATGACTAAGAATGAGAGAGAGAGAGAGAGAGAGAGAGAGAGAGAGAGAGAGAGAGAGAGAGAGAGAGAGTAAATGTCTTTTTCATGCAAAATTCGAACCTTGATCCTAAGTCATCTAATTCTAAGAATGTGATGCGAAACCTTCGAATGTTGATTTACGATTTCTATATCTATAAAAGTGGTAAACTTTCATAGATATAGAAAGACTTTAAAGATGCCTATGAAAACAAATACACAAAGAGCTCAACAATCCATCTGAAAAAAGTTATGAATAAGGTTAAAAAGAAATCCCATGTCCTGTAGAAGAGATAAAATGTGTAAGCCGATTGTTACGAAATTGATACCATAATCAGGAAAATGATTACTTTCATTAAAAACAGTGTTACTGGGAGAATTACAGCAAATATTGTAAACACATATTTGAACCTCCTGAGAACAGAATCGGAGCTAATTTCTGGCATTTGAAGATAATATCTCTGGCGTTGTATAGCACACTCTGAGAACTTGTCGGGCATCATTGGTCACGCCAAGAAAAAGTAAAAGTCTTAAAGTACCATAATATGTCTGCTTTATTACATTATCAACATCTTAATTTTGCCCATATATTTTGTCAAATATTGTTATGTTTATGGTTATCTGGTTACAACGTACAATGTACAGTGCGCAGATGACACAGGTATCGTGTCAGCTTTGGAAACAGACAACCAATACCTCCACAGTGTATTTACCCATTGGGCTTTATGGTCTGTATTGATATCAAAGCTGAAAAAAGTCAAGGATTTGGAATGTCTTTATGCAAAATAAACAGTACATAATAAACAACAAACGAATTCTGTAGAACAGTCAATTCTTTACTTATCTGGGCGAGGATTTTAACATAAGTATGGCCAGCCAACATGTCAAAGAAACTATATTAAAAGACCTTGATTCGTACCTTTACAATAGGTTTACAACCACTACACCTACTTCACAACATACAGTAATTGAAAATCCAGCCCATATTACCGTGAAAAGCTTAAATTTCCGATCAGTGAAACCATGCCAAAAGGAAAACTTTCGACTAAACCTAAACTCAGCAAAGTATAAATACCAACAGTGCAAATGAAGTATCAGGATGATTCTGAAATCTTCCATTAAAGATGAAGTCTAAAATCTGTACGAATTAACAATTAACAAAAAAACAGTCTGCAGACAACAACACAAAGGACCATAAAGTTAAAATAAATAGGAACAATTTTATAAACGTTGAGACAAATGTAAGCTCGTTGAAAAAGTTTATGTCAGATGAGTGGGAATTAGCAAATTGTCACTTTAAACCTGTCTTTAATAACGATAACATCATTAATTTTAATGAATATGTTAACAATGTTCGAGGTTATGTCTATTTTTATTTTTGTGACAAGTATGGCACTGTCAAGTAAAGAATTAGTAACCATAGTTACTTGTTACAGTCAATTTAACGAGATGTCAAATTGCGGACTCAAAAAGCTTCTGAAAATTTTCAAGAAAAGTAATGCTACTTATACAAAAACGAAACAAGTTATCGAACTACTTCGCAGAAGGATGAAGAAAGACCGAAGAAAAAGCTAAACTAGAAACAACTGAATGTGTCTGTTTTCATTATCTCTGTCACGTTACAATAATGAAAAATCCCTTAACCGCTTACAATACTCAAACGGATAGAAATGCCAGATAACCCACTTGTTTCATTTGCTTTGTATCCACCTAGCTATCAAGAAAGGCTTCAATTATTCGAAAAAGGCACGTGTTTGCTTCACCTTGATCTAATACTTTGATCTTCACATAAACAATAAGTAGGCGCAGGATGCAATGACGAAGCTATTAAAGGAAACCATAAGTATGACAGACACTGATCATCAAAAGACGAATACGTATCATTCTTGTACTCAAAAACCCACAACACAAACGTAACCACACCCAAAACGATCAACAATACACAAGAAAACATTAAATTTTCTCATGAAAAATACAATCGGTTTTTGAAGAACGATCTCAGATTGAGGACCGTAACATTATTTCGAAGTAAAAAAGTAAAATATAATCGCAAAAATGTGTCGCCAAAGACTATCAACCACCAAGTACCAAACCCTGGAATAAGGTAGGAACTCTTTGCCAAAATATCTTTTTTCTTTTTTCTATATCTCTGCCTACTAAAAAGAACTTTTAAAAGTGGGGGATTGTTTGAAAAGAAATTCTGCTTTTAAGCATATTTAATTGGCTTGTCCTGTATTTAGGAGAATACGATACTGTAACTGTAATGAATCATTGGACTAGAGTAGATGACGTCTAAACATCATTGATAGTTTCGATATATTTACTATAAAACCTACATGGCCTCGCCTCTAAGTGTGGCTCTAAACCTCTTTACCTTGCCTATCCGCTTCGTGCCATATAGCATATAAGGCCTCCACACTCTGCCTCCACGCTGCCATGTCAATGGCTGTGTTGTACGCCTTATTCCAGCATCTCCATCCACCAGTCTGTCTCTCTTTCTTAACAGTTCTCCTCCAGGTGGTTTTTGGCCTCCCTTACCTTTCTCCTCTCTTCAGGGACCCAGGTCAAGGGGCTCCTAAAGGAAGGAGAAAAAAGAGCCCTTTCACACTGTCCTTGGTTGAATCCTTCCTAGGGATGTGGCCCATATATTTCCACCTCCTCGCTTTACTCCTCATACTCTTCATACTGACTCTCTCAAATACAACTTCGTTTCTTGTGTGCTCCTGCCACCGTATCTTCAGAATTGCCCCAAGGCATTTAGTCTGAAAGACGTTCGGTTTCTTCTCTTTTTGCAGCTGTGCACCAGGACTGTTGTTATTAGAGTTCTGAACATCCTCAGCTTTGTACTATAGCTGATGTGGATTGACTTCCAGATGTTCTGGAGACAGACAAATGCAGCTCGGGCTTTAGCTGGTCTGTTTGCCAAGCCCATAGTGCTACCTCTGACGTTGGAGATGCATGCTCCTAGATGTCCAAACCTTTTGATGTCTTCACTGGCTCTCCATTCATTATGATGTTGTCATGATTTCTGGCGTTCATTCTGACGATTTTGCATTTCTCAGTGTTTACCTTAATGCCTGTACGCTCAGCACTCTCCACCGGTCGGTAAGTCTTCTACTGTATCTGCTGTTTTGTTGACGAGAGAAGTACGATGTCGTCGGCAAAGTCAAGATCGTCCAGCATTGCTGTCAATTTCTACCTGTTCAAATTCTATCCATTTCCTGCAGTCCTTCTCGTGATCCAGCCGATGACGGGTAGGAACAGGAAACCAGAAATGTTGCGCCCCAGTTTCACTCTAGGGTTGATCTTCAACCATTCTGTGGTGTCCTTCTCGTCAATGACAGTCCTTTCAATAATGCTCTTGGGTATGCCGTACATCTTCATAAGTCCAAAGTGTGCAAGTGAGTAGAAAGCTTTTTCTAAATTGACGAAGTTGATATACAGTGAAGCTTGCCATTCGTTGAACGGCTCAATATTTCACAAAATGAAGATTTGGTCACTTGTTCCTCGCTCTGCTCTTTAGCTTGCCTTTTTCTTCCTCATTCTGCTTTGTACACCACTCTCAATCCTACCAATTAGGATCCGTCCCAGTATTTTGCTCACAACAGGGAGCAGGGTAATGCTACGCCGGTTCTTACAGTTCTTCAGGTCTCCCTTTTTTGGCAGCTTCACTATGAGGCCTCTACTTCATCTTCTTGGTGTTCTCTCCTGTCTCCAAACTTCATCTAAGACCTGTTTTACCTTCCCTGCTGTGAAATCTATGTCACCTTTTAACAGGTCTGTCTGTATGAGATCTTTCTCGGGCGCTTTGCTGCTCCTTCTTTTTTCTGGCGTTTTGGACTTCTGCAAGTGTGGGTGGATCTGTTCTGATGTCATAGATTTCATATTCTTCCATGTCTTCCTCTATCAAAGGGTTTTTCGATTCATCATGGTTGAGGATCTCACTGAAGTGCTCCTATCGTCGTTTTCTCCTGTTTTTGCTGTTGGTGATGATGTTCCTATTACTACCTTTGATTGCAGCACTATGTCGTGGTCTTTTGTTACAAAGAATTTTAGTCAGACCGTATAAAGTCTTAATGTGCTGGCATTTTGCTGCCTCCTCTGCTTCTTTTGCAATGCTCTCCAGTCACTCCTTCTTATCTCTTTTGATCTGTCTCTTCACCACTTTGTTCTTTTCTCTGTATTCTGTCCTGAATCCCTTCTTTAGTCTCTCCGATCTAATTCCTTCGATCTTGAGGTGCTCTTGCACCTATTTTGCAGTGTTAATTTTGCTTTCTCCATTCTTCCATTTAGTGTTTCAGTGGAGTCACTGTCTTCTTGAAGGTCTGGTACCTCCACCTCTAGTGCTCGGTACTTGTTGCTTAGTTTCAGAAAGAAGCGTCCCTTGATTTCTTCTTTCTTCAGTTTTTCGGTGTCGTACTCAGTCCGCCTTTGTTCACTCTTTGGTACTCTCTTCAGTTTCAATCTGATGGTGGTCTTCACCTGGTAATGCTCACTCCCTATATTTCCAGCACTGTAAGCTCTGGTGATCATGATTGATTACCTGAAAGAACTTCTCATTAGAAAGTGGTCGATTTGGTTGGTTGTGTTACCGTCTGGTGAAACCCGTGTCAGTTTGTGGATCATCTTGTGTGAGAAGAGTGTTCCTGTGATGCCTAGTTCATTCAAGGTGCAAAATTCACAGTCTCTCGCCATTCTCACTCCTTCCTCCTGTAGAATGACTTCCCATCACTTCATAATGGGGCTCTGGTTTACTACCGACTTGGCATATCGTGGATTCGTTTGAGTACTTGAGTTTTCTGTAATAAGGCTTTTTTGCGGGATCGGGTGATTGGCCCAATGCAAAACCTTCAAGATTAAACGGGATCGACTTTCTCTCGGGGTTTCTTGCCTTAGACGATTGCAATGCTGCGCACGCTCATGATCTCCACCTGTCTGAGTTTGGAATCAGAGTTTTTCTTCTCCTAGGAGATTTTACGGCTCTCTGGCCGGACCAGTGTAGTCCACAACTCCTCTCGAGTGAGGATGAAGAGAACTAGTTTTGATATCGCACCGGTCACTCACGCCCATGCCGTATGTGACCTGTGCGCCATGCCGCAAAGGTCCACAAATGTCCCTGCCCCATGTTCACAAAGGAACACACACATTAACGTGGCACTGAGGTGCGGCTACGGAGTTCACTCTAACCTTAGGGACGCACTAAGGCACCCTTTGATGAAAACTCTTAGCAGGGCGCAGCTTTAAACAATATCGTTTTATTCAAAGCTCTGTGTACAAACCATTTGATAGTTTTTTAGCTTTAGAATACAAATGTAGGACATACGTTATTCTATCGCATATTTAACGTTGTTTCTGATTTTAGTAAGTTTTTCCTGAAAGTACGGTATTTCCGCCACATTCCATTTAAAACGTGTTAAGGAACGTAAATGTGAGATGGAGGAGTTAAGTCAATTATAATAAAAATATGCGCTGCCAAGCATGTTGAAAATACTGTTTTTAAGAGTTAAATATTTCTTTCCTTGTCATATTGGGGAAAGATTCACCACAAATTAATAACTTGGTTATTCAGTACCTTTAGAAATTTGTTTTGTAGTTTTTGTAGATTCATCATTGTTTTTAAGAGCCAAACGAAATTATTCAATTTCTTTTACTTTAAAGATAGCATTCCTATGGTTTAGCTTCAAGTGTTGTGTGTCAGTTTATGTGTGACAGCTGAAGTTCTATCTATTATAGTACAACCATACATGATTTTAACCCCGTTGAATCGGGACATTAAGGAATTTACCCTTTCACAAGAAAATGTGTCATTAAAGAGAATTTTGCTGTCACAACGTCTCAATCTATATCCTTGCCAATCCATTACTAGCGAATCTTTCTATTACCGCCTCAGGTGCCTCATGAGGAAAGAAAGTGCTTCTTTTGTAAACCGCTCTTGAACTTAACCCTCACAAACAAATTAAACGTAATTATAGGCCATGACTTATAATCAAAGAACTAAGGTATTGTTTTGAGGTCCATTACTTACAAAAACAGAAAATGCATAAATACAAAATATTTTTTTAAATGGAAGAAAGTTACCCTATACCTATAGGTCAGGTAATATTTTGGGTCATTGTCAAATGAAGTCAAATTTTGCAGCAGCCCTTCCATATGTATAGGCACAAAGGGCCCCTACAGAAAACTTGAAATTATTTTTTTTGTTTACTATTTTTGGTGGTACGGGTAACTCCCAGTCCTGAAATAAAATCGTCGATAGAAAATCGACATGTGGAAAATTTTTGATATACATTTTCCTAATCGTATGTCCTTAACTTTCAATCTGCAAAAATGTCAAGATTTAGTTAGAGAAACAGTACTTGTAGTTTACATTTTGAAATCTCACAATTTATTTACATTAATATCAATTAGTTATCCACGTCATATAAAATAAATTAGAGCTTACACCAGACAAACTAAAATAATCACTAAGCTATTAATACTATTACAAAGTCCACCAATACAAGAAACCCACCCAATGTGAACCAAGATTTACATTTTAGAATGTGTAAGATTAACCTTGAGTTAAAAATAAATAAATTAGTTATTTCTAACATTTTAGAAACTTACTATCAGTTATGACCACAATGATCTACCTTTTATATAACCGAGAACTGATCATCAAAAAGTAACGAATTAAACCAGAAGCCTAAATTATGAGTTTGATTTATGAAATTAGTCTTTATTTTCAAATTTATGTTAACGCGTTGAAAAGAATAACATTTTCTTTAAGTTACAAAACTACGGATTACTTATAGGCAAACTTGATTTTCTATTGATGCATTATTCTTATTTCAAATGGTATTAACAAATCTAAACTCAAAAGGATGATGATATTTAGGAAGTNTATGTCCTTAACTTTCAATCTGCAAAAATGTCAAGATTTAGTTAGAGAAACAGTACTTGTAGTTTACATTTTGAAATCTCACAATTTATTTACATTAATATCAATTAGTTATCCACGTCATATAAAATAAATTAGAGCTTACACCAGACAAACTAAAATAATCACTAAGCTATTAATACTATTACAAAGTCCACCAATACAAGAAACCCACCCAATGTGAACCAAGATTTACATTTTAGAATGTGTAAGAATTACCTTGAGTTAAAAATAAATAAATTAGTTATTTCTAACATTTTAGAAACTTACTATCAGTTATGACCACAATGATCTACCTTTTATATAACCGAGAACTGATCATCAAAAAGTAACGAATTAAACCAGAAGCCTAAATTATGAGTTTGATTTATGAAATTAGTCTTTATTTTCAAATTTATGTTAACGCGTTGAAACGAATAACATTTTCTTTAAGTTACAAAACTACGGACTACTTATAGGCAAACATTATTTTCTATTTATGCAATATTCTTATTTCAAATTGTATTAACAACTCTAAACTTAAAAGGATGATGATATTTATGAAGTTATGTTTTAAAAGGTAAAATAAAGCATAGTTTTAGTATTTCATTAACTTATCAGACATTCCAAGACGTATTTGTCTGCATAATATGAAAGAATAGTAAAACCCTTCGATGTCGAAGGCTGTAAATTCCATTGATTTTAATTTCTTGCTTAGAGGTTCAACAAATACTATATCTTCGTCTCCCTTTCTTTTCATACCCCTTTTTCCTAACATATTAATAGTATCCCTTGTTCTACATGTAGGATTTTTCATGCCAACTAAAGAATAATTTGTGGTATGGGAATCATTAAAAGCCTTCCTTTCCTGTTGTAATTCATCTGCTTCTCTACGAAGTAGAACTAACATTTTATCTACTTCTCTTGCAACGATTACTTCTTTTACAGACATTTCAAATTGGACAAAAGTTCTATCAATATGACTAAGTAAAGGTAAGATATAATTACCTACCAACTCAGATCTCTTAAAAAGAAAATCACTGTCACCAAAACTTGCACAGCTTCAAATCACAAACAATATATCGGGAGCAAAGCTCTACACGACTAGTCACTTCACTTTTTTAAGCAAAACAACAAGAAACCTCAAATGAGCGACAGATCTGTCACTGTATTGTGACGTCAGATTAATACAATGACGTCCATAAACACAGAATACCAAGATATCAGGCTGCTCTTCTATCAGGCTGTGACTGCACGGCAACGTGGTGCCTTCCGTACGTGGAGCACAGGGTCTTCACCATACGATGTTGTGAAACCACGCAGTTCAAGGTAAGGAAATACCGCCAAAATGTCACTGACACTCCAAACATGGGAATTGAGCTGCACGCTAACAAAAATCTCTAGGGAAACTTTATTCGTTACAGAAACAATGGACAATATTACAATATTATACGATCAAATAAGGGAGGAATGGGAAATCCTTGACACTTACCATGAAGATGGTGGGTTAAACCCTACAAAAAGGTCAGCCTCCGACAAAATTAATTACAAACCCCCAACCAGCTTAATTCCTTAAAAATTGGAGGAGTGGAGCAAGATAGATCAAGAGAGAAATTGAGGGGTACCAAATGGATGTTCTTGGATTTAGCGAGTGCAGATGGATAGAAACAAACAGGATGAAGATTCTTTTGGACATTGTCTGACCTACAGCAGAGATAATGTACAGAATTACTGTGGTTTTACCATCATAATCTGATAGGTCGTAGAAAACTTACTTATGGAATGGACACACATCAACAAGAGGATCACTTAAGCAATATTCTACTTAAGATATAGGCAAGTGATTCAATGTATTTTTTCAACTGGATAGCCTTTTTATAAAAGAAACACTATATTTCCATGAATACATCCATAAGGCAACATGGGTGTTGTCAAAGGAAAGAGTAGGGAATTAAATTGACTAATTGATGATCAGTGGACTATTAAGGCCCTCTGTACAGGACACTCAAGTATAGAGGGTACTGAGCCCAACAGTGTTCTCTGCTTTGTGATGCTTTGTATCAAAATGCGTCTCAACTCAAACACAAAGAACAACAAAGTTAACCTAAAGGTGGAGGCAAATTGCTCTGAAAATAAAGAGACAACAGATACTGTTAAGAGCAAGGTTGAAGATACTTTGAACGACAGAGAACATAGATAAAGTATGGGAGCAACAGACAAATGCAGAACAAAGAGACCAGGCCTAGCCCCTCCCAAAGAGGATTAGGCCTTGATAAGGACAGAATAACACTCTACCAGATGTTTTTCCTCAGAAATATCCTGGTGCTAGTAAATGAATGGAATCCTACACTGTACATTCATCTTGTCAACTTATTTGATAGCATTCACAGACAGTCGATATGGAATCCAAAAAATTGAATGCAACAAAGATTGGATAGAAATTCGTGGAAAAGGTAGAGAGCTTCATGTATCTACGTGCGAAGGTCAAGAAAGATGACGGAATCATGGCTATAGATGTTAAGAAGAGAGTACAACTGACGATTCAAAAGATGAAGAGGCTATCAAACATATGACAAGTCAGTGTCATTACCACAAAGAGGAAAGCACCAATTGTAATAGCTTTGTCTTATCAGTGTTACTCATGGGATGAAAAACCAGAAAAATGACTGTAAAAGAGGAAAAAAAACTCGATATCTTTCAAACAAAGTGTCCTGGGAGGATTTTTAAGATCGACGGGCAATAGCTCATTTCAAAAGGGACAGTTTTTGGAGTTGGAATAAGCAGAAAAATTGAGAAAAGTGTGGGTGAGTCCATCTCACCCACACTTTTCTCAATTTTTCTAAACCGATGACTGTTGAAGAAAGCCAGAAATGACAACTGTGCTACTGATTTCTGATGGACAACTAAAGGAAGACGAAAAAGAAATGGCCTCGTAACTACTTTGCGACGAATGGCGGAACGAAATCCCGCTGCGACAGAAAAGGTCAAACGCCACATGCTGTAAGACCTCAAGTCGGACCATGGTTGAGATGTGGTCTCAGAGCAAAAAATTTTGGTCAGGTAAAAAGGGCTGCTGTTTGGATAAAAGAGCAGAGTATGACGAAGCAATTTTTTATTAGTAATGAAACAGAGAAGAAAAAGATATATCATTTTCTATTTATACACCAAATATGCTTACTAATTTATCGTTTCAAATCATGAGAGAGTTGTAACAAAGCAAGGAAAACTCAGTTGTTATAACATCCAGACCTAAACCTGAGAAAGGTAATGGAAATGAAAATCTGTGGAGCCTTAAATGTCACTGTAAGTATGACAGCAGAAAATAAGAGCAGATCATCAGAAAATATAGAATGGAAGTGACTAACATTGCTGGAGACCAATTTCTTAATTTTGCAATGAGTCACAGCCTCCAGGTTGTAGAAACGTGCTTAAAGAAATCTAAGAGTCCTACTTTTGCATACAAGAGTTAAACTGTACAGATTAAGATAAGTCAAAGCCTATCTTAATCTGTGCAAAAAGGTGATAGGAGAAACAAAATATTTCAAAGCGATCGTTGGTAAGAGCGTGACTATCTAGCTCAGGCTGTTGATATGGAAATTTCTCGGAGCACAGTAGGAATGCCAAGATGAAAAGAGTAACTTTTAGGATAAAAAAACTACAAAGCCTCTTAGCTGTGTCACCAAGAGATATGATAGGAAAGAAAGGAAATAAAGAGACATAATTTGGAGTCTCTGGTTTAAGAGGTGACAAAAACTAAAAGAAAATATTTTGGATAAAAAACAAGTATGTTGAGGATTGGAAAGGAGAAATAGTGATAAAACCAGAGGGAACAAAAACGCACAAAGTCAGAGAAAGAAGGTAAGAGGCTCTAGTTCTCTGGTGAGTAGTAGGTAAAACACGACGCACTTAGCGCGCACGTGCGCATTTTCGAAAACGCACAGACATACAAAACGCAGAGACGTATAAAACGCACAGACATATATCCTTCATACATCCTAAAATACCTACAAATATCCCCACAAGCATCCCGCATTACATTATTAAAGCTCCACCACCTTTTATTATATTTAATAGAGGGACCGCCCCACAAAGCCTTAGCGAAACGTACCAATATGTTGTAGATGTTATAGAGAGTTGACAAAAAAATTAATGGACTACATATCTAGTAGAATCTTCTATTTTAAGGAAAAATAAAAAAATAAAAGCATAAATATAATAATATAATAAAAACAATTAAACAAATATTTTTATTGATAAGAAGAAGATATGGTTGATAATATTAACAAATATTATACTAGAGAAACGCTAAGTAGCACTAAAATAGTTGATTTACGTAAGCTTGCATCATCATTTAAACTATCTGATATACGTGTTAAGAACAAAGAAAAACTTATAAATGATATTTTACAACGTCAACAACAACTACCTCATAACACAACAAATACAACTCCACTAGGCATACTGAAACAAAACGAAAAATATACTAGGGAAGAGTTAACTAACTCTACAAGAGATGCTTTACGACAGATAGCAACATCTTTCAAAGTATCTAATATACGAGATAAAAATAAAGAAGAAATTATTAATGCTATTTTACAAAACCAAGAAAATCAACTTAAAAAGGTAAAGACAACATCAACTTCAAAGATATCTATTATGCATGAACCAGAGTTATCACTTGGTTCAAAATTCAATGACAAAATACTAACCTACTCATATTCACCTAGTGAGAAGTCTCATAGTTTAGAAGACATTTTTCACTTCTTATATTCTAAGCTTGAATATCTCACATCTGAGTTTGTTAACTACAAAGTGTCACTAAATTTGAAAGCTACATTTAAGTCTGAAAAGTATAGAACTATGCAACATTTTATTAACTCAAAACGTTATACAAAGTTTGAAAAACCTAGTAAGAACAATGTTTCAAATGATCTACAACATAAGATTGATTTAAAGGACACTGAAAGATCTGCCTGGGTTATACAATCAATTGACAAAGCTTATTTAAACATTACTAAGTTTTCGCCACTTAATGGTTCATCTTTTAGAGAATTACCAGTATTTATTAAGAATAAACATGCTGTCTTAAACATTAGGAATAATGATGATAGATGTTTTTGTATTGTTTTAGCGTTTTTATACCCAGTTGATTATAAGAAAGAAAGTGTTAAGCACTCTATCCACTTGACTGATAAAATTGACACTTTTATGCTTTCCTATCTTCTAGATAGGCTTATTCGAAACCAAGATTCTATATATAACACGTACTTTAAAGATAATAAACGTTATACAATATCAACTGTTTCCGCTACAGAATATAGTCAAGAATATTGTCATTTATGTAATGAGAAACTTACTAATAAAAAGGTAATAGACCATAATCACTTTACAGGAAAATTTAGAGGTATGGCTCATAATGAATGTAACCTGAATTACAAAGAGCCTAACTTCATACCAGCACACAATGTCTCTAAATATGATATATATTTGTTTATTAAAGAGCTGTCAGAAATCAATGATCTAAACCTCACAGTTGAATATTTACCTAGCAACACAGAGATATACATATCGTTTTCTGTTAAATATAAGGTTAGTACTTACTAAAAAGGTGATAAAACTATTAACAAATATTTGGAGCTCCGATTCTTAGACTCTCTTAGGTTCATGAACACATCATTAGACAACTTGACTAAAAACTTAACCTCACACCCTCACTTGGATCACCATATAAAAGATAATCAACTACTACAGCATAAGGGTATCTTTCCGTATTAATATCTTGATAATTTTGACAAATTCTCTGAACCATCATTACCACCCATTAATAAATTTTATTCTTCTCTCAAGCTTGAGTCAATATCCCAAGAAGACTATATTCATGCAACAAATGTATTTAACTACTACCAAAATAAGACCCTATATGACTATCTAATACTCTATCTCAATACCGATGTCGTAAATCTTACAGATGTGTTTGAAGAGTTTAGAAATACCTGTCTCAAATACTATAAGCTGGATCCTTTATGGTTTTACACAGCACCTTCACTCTCTTGGAATGCCATGTTATATAAAACTAAGGTTAATTTAGAACTAATCTCTGATAGCACAATTTTAGAGTTCTTTGAACAACAGATGAGAGGTGGAGTTTTCACAGTGTTTCATAGATATGCTGAGGCTAATAACAAGTATCTACCAAACTACGATGAATGCAAGCTAAGCTCATATATAACATATTTAGATACTAATAATCTATATGGTTGGGCTATGTCAAAGCCTCTTCCAACGGGTAATTTTAGGTTTTTAGACAAAGGTGAGATTGACACAATAGCTGAAAAAATACATACTAACACATATCAATTCTGAGAGAACAAGGTTTTTGTGTTTGAAGTTAACATAAAATATCCTGATCATCAACATGGTTATCATAATGACTACCCGTTTTTACCTGAAAAACTAGATGTCAATGGACATACTAAGCTTATACCCAATCTTAATAATAAAAAGTATTATATACTAAATGAGCATAACTTACTTCAAGCTCTTAAACATAGTTTAATATTAACAACCATACATAGAGTACTTAGCTTTGACCAATCTAAATGGTTAAAAGAATACATAGACTTCAACACAAATCTTAGAACAAAAGCTAAAAATGACTTTGAAAAGGACTTCTTTAAGCTTATGAACAACTCAGTGTTTGGGAAGACCATGGAAAACATAAGAAAGCGATGTAGTTTAGATATTCTAAATGATAACAATGATGAAAAGACAATTAAACGTCTCGATGTAATCATATCTAAGCCAAATTATAAGGAACCGATGACAATCAAGAACTCTAAGATTAACGTCTTTGCGTATACGAAGACCAAAATATTCTACAATAAGCCCATCTACATAGGAGCTCAGATATTAGACTTATCTAAAACTATGATGTATCATTTCCACTATGGCTATATGAAAACAAAGTTCAAACATATTCAAGCACTATATACAGACACTGATAGTATAATATATCATATAAAAACCGATGACTTCTATCGAGACATAGCACCTGATATAATAGAATGCTTTGATTCCTCACCATATTTAGCCCCATTAGGTAATATACAGATTGGAGTAAACAAGAAGCAACTTGGATACTTTAAAGATGAAACAGGAAATAATATTATATCACACTTTGTTGCTAATAGAAGCAAGTCCTATACCTATAAAGTAAATAATGAAGAGCTTTCTAAGGATGTTTTGAAGGGAGTTGTTAAAGCCATCAGGACAAAGATGATTAGCTTCAAAGATTATTATGATTGTATATTTAACAATGATGTAAAGAATGTTGAGCAAACCACTTTTCAATGTAAAGATCACACTATCAAAACAGAACTAAATTAGCACTAGAAAGCACTGACAATAAACGCTTTATATGCGATGACAAGTTATCAACATTAACCTTAGGTCATTATAAAATAACTGAATTAACATTTTAAAAATCAATTAAACAAAAATTTTTATTTTTATTGCTCTTAGAGAGCATTTTAAGGTAGTAAGTTGTATTTGAAAGATCTTTTCCAATTTTTTATAAAAACATGAGATAACTAGAGTCAGATCTGATATAGTGTTAGATGATGAGTATGTTATAGAATGTAAAAAAATTATATCCAAATTGTCTTCTAAGGATGAGGATCAACCCAGAAGGTACTTACATTTTTCTATGATAAAAATCGGTATTCTAGTTAACTTTGGACCTAATCTAGACTATAGAATTATTGAAGTATAATTTTTAAAAATATATTTTATATAAAAATGGCTGATATAAAAACAGAAGAAATTCTATCACTTAATGGTGATAAAGCTAATATTAAAAATCAAATACAAGATATTCAAAAAAGCTTATAAAGCCTAAGAAAGAACCTAAACAAAAGAAGGAAAGTGTTAGAACATTTTATATTCATAATGCCGATAAATATACAGATACATTTGTAAAAGATATTAGTAACCAACAGAAAACTATGTTTAGTTATAGTACCCTTTCTGAGGAGAAGAAAAATAGAATATAAAAAAATTTGATGAGTATATAAAGAATAAGCAATAGATTATTATTAATAATTATTTTAATTTTTTTTAAAATATATTTTCTTACAAAAAGCAATGGAAAATAATAAATACGATTTTGATAATCTATTGTTTGGTGAAGATATAGTATCTCGGAAGGTTATAAAGTGGAGAGAAATCCACAACGATATATTCCAGATAAATAATAAAACTCTTATCAATAGCAAATATGGTGCTGTGTTCATTTTAGATTTAGAGGATAGAGAAGTTAATAAATATAGAATATATACTACTAAAGCTATAACAGAATATTTACATAAAAATAATCCCAGATTTACAAAAATAAGAAAGGATAAAGATGATTACAATGTAGCTAGCTTTTCAAGATAAAAAAATATAAAATAAAAAAAATTAATTTTTTTATTGTTTATTTTTTTTAGATACTGCATTAACTTTTCTCTCATATCCTTCTCTGCTTTATTATATACTTTCTTGATATCTACTTTACGTTTTCTTAACTCATCTTTTTGAGTATAATACTCCTCGACTATTCTACATATCACCTCATATTCTTCTGGAGATATAACGTTATCATCTGCAACTTTAACCATCGTCTTATCCAATGTTATGTATTTTCTTCTCGCTAACGTAACTATAGCCTTATGTTTACGCATTTTTGGTTCTATTTTCTTGTTTATACACGCAGTTAAAATAGATGTTACATACCCAATACCACTCACAAAGGCCAAAGGAATAGTTATAGGTAATCCCATGCCAGTTAACGCAGTTGCAATAGCACTACTACCACTTGCTGTGGCTAAAAAGTTACCAGTTATAGTTATTCCAATGCATATTCTGTTAACATTTCGATACTTCTTGTAAACCCCCTCATATTTTATCTGTTCTTCTTTTATATTCTTACATAAACTTAGAATACGATCACTTTTTCATACACACGCCTTCAGCTGCTCGTTCACTTCGTTCACTCGCCCATTACTAACTTCTTGTTCATCTTGCAGAACTTGGTTCACAAACATATTTTTGGACACCTCCATTTGTAATATTATTATACTTATGCTGCTCCAATCAATTTTACATTGAAAGTGCTCAAAAAATTGTATGTAACTGTCATTTCTTGAGAAAACATTTTATTTTTATTATCATTATTTTATCTTTTATCACAAGTATTTATTTATATTCTTGACCAGTTGTAGTTCCATTGTCTATGATTTTACTAAATACATGCTCAATTTCTAAAGATATGGCATGTAATCTGTTCAAGTTATTCTTACATATATCAATATCCTTATCTTTTTTATCACCTGTATATGTTATAACACTGTTAGAGATATTTGATATTATAGATATTAATGGTATAGCAGCAACAATACCAACGCCAGTTGCTAACATTATAATACCAGTACAACTAGTAGTAGCTGAAATAGCACCAGATATAATATTAATTTTTACCAATAATTTTTTTGTTTTCTTAATCTTTTTAAACATTTTTTTGTACTTTTCTATTTTGGATTTAATGATATTTTTTATTCTTTCACATAATTCGAGTCTATATTTTACCCCTTTTGAATCTAATACCATCCTTTTTATTTTATAAAGAATATTTATTTTTATTTATTTATATATAAATAGGGTTTTTTTCAATATATAACTATACACTATACTATACTATATAACTACTTTTGTCTCGACTTAGATGTCACTAGGAGTGAGCAATGCAAAATAATTTCGAATACTTGTATAGTTATACATCTTAGATGATTGGGCCCAAAACAGGTATGCCCTTAAAAGGTGATTTAAAACCGAATAAGCTTGATAAAAGCCCTTTTACCATCTTTTCACCAGACATCTCCTCGGCTATTGGTGTGTTACATCAAATATCTTACCACCTCTCTTCAAGTAAATTCCACTACGATTTTTACAAGCTATAGCTTTAACTGCTTGACTAGCTCCTTCTGAGGCTACTCCAATAGCTAAACCTCCAAGAACATTCTTTGTTAAACCCTTGAGTACAGGCAATACCTTAGGTACGAATTTAGCAACAATAGGACCTATTCCTGACCCATCTTTGACTTGTACATCAGATATATCATAAATGTTTTTACCATGTTTTAAGAAAATTCCATTACCCCTTCTTTCTTTCATCTTCAAAAACACACCCTCACCTCGACCTTCAGTCTCGCTAACTGTCGTAGGTGGTCGTTTACCTAAGAATACGCCAGACCCACTACATTTATCACATTTACCTTTACCTCCACTCAATAATCCGGGTAATAGACTAGCAGCTAATCCAACAAGAAGTGCTCCTAAAAATCCACCAGGTTTAAGTTTATTTACTTGTGCTTGACTAAGTTTTATATCTACTGCTCTTCCAGTATTTATAGTATTATTGAGTTTATTTACTTGTGTTTTAGTATGTAATATTGTATCTGCGTTTTCATCATCAACGTTCTTCTTAATTAACCTCAGATTTACTTCTGCATTCATTTTCACTCCTTTAGCAAGTTTTTTACGTTGCGCATTTGATAACCTTATTGGAATTTGTTCATACATGTTTATATATAAGAATATTTTTTTATAATGCTTGAATTCTAAGATTTATTGTAACCAATTTTCCACGTAGATCTAATGGGTTGATATTATCATCTGTTAACCAAACTCTCATACTTGAAATTTTTTCTGAAATTATTCTATGCATTCTTTATACGAGTGGTTTTGAAATCATTCTATATCCAAGATCTGAATTTACAGGAAATTAATATATAATATTACTTGGTTTACCGTTATAATAACTACTTCGGACTAAATCGCAATGTACCAAAATACTATTTACATTTATGATATTTATAGAATTAGAAGATTCATTATAATTCTTATCTACAATAGTTTTGTTAAATCCAAGTATATTTCCGATACTATTAGGTATGTTAAAATCAACTTTATAACCATTTTCGAGATATAATTCAGTAGCTAATCTAGATAGATTAGGTTCAAACCAGAGATAAGGCTTGTCATTTGCTGTATCATAATCATTGTTCACTTTCATAAGTCTAATAACTTCATTTGATAAATCAGTAAGTTCATAACTACCAACTCCGATGATTAATAATATCCACACTTTACCGTTAAAATATTTAAATTTATTGTTATTTGATGTAATATTAGCTATCGTGCTGTATGTTGAAATGACCATTAACGCTACATCCCAATTACCTTGTAAATTTATCTCTGGGGAGAAATTATTAGTAAAAGTTGTTGATTTACCTGATATAGTTATGTCAAATCCTGTTTTTGTTCTTGTTTTATATGCTATTTGTTGAATATATTCGTTAGATATCTTTTATAAAAAAATATTTTTTTAAATTTTATACCATTTATTCGTTTACTGCACAAGCACTAAACGACGCTACGCTTGCCATCCGATTCCAGCTTTAAAAATCTCTCTGAAACAGTCATAGCGAAACATCTAGTATTTGCTGGTACATTTGCTGAAAACCGCGCATGTATTGTTAGTTCGGCTAGGGAATGTTTTACCATTTCTCGTTGTTTAGATGTATCTATAACAAAAAAAATGGAAATAACGTTTTATATTCTATCATTTTCATACCTAGGGATGATGTTATTTTCCTTTCTGTAGATTCTACATTGAAAAATTTACCTTTGAAGTTCATACCATCTGTATATACTCTAGCATATTGCTGTGTTGTAAAATTAGCCATATATTCAACGTTTGAATAATGTTTTTCGTTTAATTGTACATGAAGATTTGTTAAATTCACGTGATTGAATAATGCTGGATTTTGTTCTTGATCACCCTCTTTATCAGTCTAGAATCCTATAATTTTATATCTAGGTACTTCTGGAGATTGTTTAGATGCTAATCTCCATGTAAATGTAGTATCTTGGGTCTTTGCTCTTTATATGATTCATTAGCGCCAAATTTACTTCATCAGTTCCTACTATATGAGGAACTATCCATCTCATTTTTGTTAGGTCAACTCTACAAGCACCGGCTCCATTATGTCTAAAAATACCATCATCTGAATTTCCTTTTGTATTTATAGTTAGTCTTTGAGTAGTTCCAAAGATAACTTTTTTTTAATCTCTAAAGAATCCAAAAAGTCTTCTTAGTGGTAGTTGGCTAACAAATGTACCACGAGGATCAGATGTTTGAAGAAATGCGCGTCTTTGGTTAAATCCGGCTGTATTTTCACCTTGATCAGCATCTACATGGTTATCTTTTACACCGGAGTGTACAAGAGAGATGGTTTTATCATAACTATTGTCTTCTAAAAGATAGGATAACATATTTTGCGCTACCCCTGAATGATCTATAATTTCTACTAGCTTACCGTTTATACGATATATAAGCTGTCAGAGTAAATATAATATACCTTATTTTACTAAAGCTATTTTTGAAGTATCATCAGTCGCGTTGAGTATTACATTACCATTTGTTAGCTGAACTTGACCCTCAATAAGTAGATAAGAATCACTTGGAACTGTAAATTCATTTTCATTTATAATATCAAATCTTATTTCTGTAACTGTATTCAAATCATTTGTTGTTGTAAATATCTCTTTATATTCATATTCTGTTAATAATGTATCAATATTGAATGTTTTACCAAAATATGTTATTGCTTCTGTTGACATTTTATAAGGAAATATATTTTTAAGATTTTTATATTAATTTTAACTTACTTACTCTAAACTTTTTATACCAAAACATGATTTGAGTGAATCTAAAAGTTTTCTAGTTGAAGTTTTCTAGTTTTCTATATTTAAAGAAGCGAGCTGCCTACGAAGCGAGGGTGTGGTTTTAACTAATTCTGGTGGGGCTTTTTGCTTAATAATTTTATTTATTACTTTTCGTATTAGTTGCTTACTACCTTCCTCTGCACCGGAATTAACACCTTTTGATACCCCCTCCAATACCGCCTTGGATATTTTTTTACCTGTTTCAGATTTTGCTGCTGAGGCTATTTTAGATATAATATCTGTGAATAAATTACCCCCTTGTCTTGTTGAGTTAAATTCCTTTCTTTGTTTTATCAACATGTTTTTATTAATAAAATATAAATTAATTTATTGCTAGATAATGCTTTATGGAATTCCTTATAAGTCTTACTCGATATATGTCTGTACTTGTGTAGATATTCTAATATATCTATAACCTCGTTTTTTAGCTGAATTGATGTGTTACCAGCTCTCATTGATGCTATTTATAGTTGTAAATCATCTATTTGCTCAGGGGTACCTAATAATGTAATATACTTCTTTGACTTTTGTATATTTACACCTTCACCGCTTTTTTCATCAATCTTTCTATATTTTTTTCTGCAATAGATATATTGTTCTATATATTCTAAGTATAGTTCAGATTTAGATATATTTTGGTTATCTTTTATACGAGTTTTTTCTTGTATTCTTCTTCTTTGCACAGCATCTTTAACATTATTTATACTATCTTGTAGATTATTTGCTTTTTATTCAACAACATTAAGAGAGATTATATCCACATTTTTCGATGTTGTTATATCTAATAACATGTCTTTATTGATTTGTACACGTATTCTTTCATTATAAGTTAATGATTGAGGAGATTTGGGCTTTAATATAACATTTTTAGATACATCTTATATGTTCTTCTCAAGTTTCTTCTGTTCTTCTACGATGGGTTCAAAAACTCTTCCCTTACTCTCATCAAATAGTTGTTTTTGGAAAACTAATTCATCTTCCCGTTGCTTTATTTGTCTTTTTACATCTATTAATTGTTTCAGTGTATCCGCTTTATTCGTTGTGTTTTGAATTTTAGCGTACATTTTTATATATAAATTTAATTGTATGTTTTTAGTTCAAATATATTTAATATTTTTACATAATTACATGTGCTGTTGTGGTATGTAAAAAGTATCAAGATTCTTCCTAAACTTACCTTATGTTTGTCTTTCCATACATCATTTACAAACTTCAAAAACTCTTTGTAACCCATATCAGTAGAATTTACATTATCTTTATGAATAGGTTCTATAGAACGAGTATTTTGACGAAATTATATAATAAAGTTAGCATTATCTCTAATAGTTCTCTTAGGTATTTCATTATGATTCTGAGTTATAAAAATAACACTTATTTCATGTGATCTACCCTTTGTAAATAGTTTTCCTGCTTTCTTTTGAGCATTTTTATCAGTCATAAGGTCATCAAATATAACAAGGGTGTTTTGGGGTATTTCCGTAATATATGGTAGATTTCTAGCATCTTCATAAGTTTCTACCTCTATATTAAATTTTTGTTTAGGAGTTAAATCCTGTCTTAACAATGTACATATTTCTTTTATACTTTTATTATGTTGAATTATATCATCTTTCTGTTGAAATATGTTTTTAAGAATTTGTGGTGGAATTTTATTCTAAAATCCATGCATTACTACCTGATAAATAGGTTGAAACATAGAACCAGATACGATTATAAGTCTCTTGAAGTCTATCCATTGATTCAATATCATGTTTGTTAATAAAGTTTTTTTGGAAACAGTGGGTTTGAGTTTGGATCGTTATCGTTATCCCAGTATAGATAATTTGAAACATTACCCATTTTTGGTAAGAAAGATATATTTGTTAATACTAAAAAATATTTTTGTATTAAAATGAGTATCAACAATAACATAGCTATGGAAAATCAGAAGTGATAATACCAAAACATTTGTTAAGAACTGATGGTTTGAATACTATGACAGCTGATTTAGATGTTGGAAAAAACGATATAATGAACGTAGAAAGTATAGAAGGAAACGATGTGCAAGTTAAAAGTAGATATAAAAGTAGTAATAGTATAGTACCAAAACATATGTTGGATAGGACACAGGAGTCTGTAAGTACACTATTTTAATAAAAAGAAAGCGCCAATGGTGTTAACAGATGCTACAGTGACAGTAAGTAGCCATCACCTAAACCAGAAATGGACGGATCCACAAAATCTCGTTGATAATGATGGGAATTCAGTGTGGATAGTTGATAAAAGCGAGATAAAAGGATAAGCTTGGATATTGATAGAGGCACCAAATCCTATGCAGGTATGGAAGTGTGATCTTCATCCTCGAACAGGTACTCAACAAACAACTCATGTACTAACTCATTACTATCCGGAGGGTAGTAATGATGGGTTTGTATATAGTAAGATATTGGAGTCAGATTTGGTTGTATAAAGGGACAAATATTTTGGATTTGCTATAACCCCACTTTACAAATACTTCAAATTAACCTGTACAGGAAAGCAGCAATATGGCTTAATTGAATTGAGATTATATGAAGCTGTTGCTAAACAAGGGTTAAAAGGGGATAAAGGAGATCAAGGACCAAGAGGTTTTACAGGGGCAGACGGAAATTCGAAAAATAGATCCAAATGGTCATCTAACTACCTCATCCGATGGTTTGAGATTATCTCCAAAATTTATACAGGTAGATGAGGTTAAAACAAAGTTAATACACGGAAATACTGTGACTGCTGTTACAATGACTGCGGTAGGGTTAATAGTAGAAGCCGGAACTTCAAATGAAATGAAAATAGCAAATCGTCAGATTACCAATATAATAGCTCCTACACGGAGCGGTCAAGTCGCAAATAAGGTCTATGTAGATAACCAATATACGTTAATGAAACATTATATTGAAAACTTACATAGGAGGATGATGCTATCTTATGCTGGAAATAACTTGACATTAGGTGAAAAAATAGTTGCAACAGCTATATATAATACCCTTGGAACATATCATCAAGGAACATTGACTTTTGACCATAGTGGTATTACAAGATATATGATAAATATCAGTAGAAGTAATGTGTCAACCAATATCACACTCAGAATTATGTACACAAAAAATGGTGTGCTCATCAACTTTATACTAATAAAAATGAAGCAAAACGAATATCAACATAATACTATAAACTTGATCAACGTAAAAAAAGATGGAGAACTTACGATAATTTCAGATAGTGCAATAGCAGATTTACAAATATTAGTGAAAATATTGCAAGTAACATAGCCCTTTACAAGTTTTTATAAATTTCTTGTATTTGATTTTAAAGGTGTTCTATATTATCAGCGTCTATCCAACTATTAAACCAATCAGGATATCCTTTCCACTTTACAAATATTTTTTTACCTTTCTTTTGTTACACTTTCTCTATTCTATATACTTGTTGTTTGGTTTTTTGTAATTCTGGTTCATAGAAACTACCCGTTATTTCTTCATCATTCAAGTCTTTTAACTTATATGTAATAGGTGTTGTATGTAAGATTTCAACTACCTTAAACACTTCTGTCCATCTTGGTGTATACCCCTTTTCAAATGTACCTTTCTTTTTTGATATTCTAGCACATCAATGTAAACGTTGGTGCTATTTGCAGTAAAGTATTTGAACATACGCTCCTTCATTGTTCGATTCCATTGTTCCACTACGCTCGATTTCTCTTCGTTTTCTGTTGAATATATATTGAAGATGTCTCTCACATGTTTGTTATAGAATTCTCGGCCCTTGTCTACCCAAACCTTGTTAAGTTTTCTCTTTGATGACTTTATGATATCCTTAAATGCATCTGCAACAGTCTCTTCCTCTTTTTAATGGTCTCATCCATCCATATTTGTTTATCACTGTTAGTAGGTACTTATACGCTTGATTATATCTACTGAAGGGTTGTATTTCTACCAAATCTGCTGCCCAAATATCGTCAACAGCATTTACGATTACACGCGGTAACGGGAATTTCCTTTTTACTTGTTTGTGGAATTCTTTAGCAAGCTGATTTGACCACAGGATGTTTGAGCGTTTTTTTAAACCGAGACCAAACTTATATTTTGTTCCTATTACCCCCTGGAGTATCTTCTTTTCAATATTTTCTCGCATATCCTTCACTTTAGTCTTACTCAAACTATCCAACATTCTTCTATCAGCTTTATGTTTATCACCCTTACTTTGAGCTTTATCATACTCTATATCATGTACCATACATATTTTATCTAACTCATTCTTAGGTTGGTCTGTGACATTACCTTGTTCGTTTATTTGCTCGTTTAAGGGATAAACGGTCCACAATAGCGGTTTCCGGATAGTACAAATCCTCATGTCTGCATCATTAGTTACGTTTATAGTATTTGTTTTGCTTTTACACTTCACACAATAAATATTCATTTTAAAAGGAAATATATTTTCATTATTTTTATCATATCATGCTTTCCCAAACCTCTTGAAAAGTCGTACCATTTAATAGAGTCTTGAGTACATATAAACAGTACGCTCTACAAATCACAGAATTTTTCCCTTGAATCTCAGTAGAGTTATATTGCATTGGCTTTCTTAAGTATTTTACGATCTCTTCAGGGGAAAATAAGCCGAAGGAATTGAAAAATATACGTGTTTCATCTTGTTTCCGGTAGCATACATAGTGTGTTCCCTGATTTTTTACGGAGTCCAGATTTCTCCGCATTCATTTGTCCGTATGTGTTGGGGTAATGTGTCCCTCATAAAATTACCTCGATAAGTCTTGATGTGCAGTTGTTTTGTGTACAACTTTATATCATAATTCGTTAGTGGCTTGACAGGAATTGATATCCTGTAAACATCTATATGTTGTTTATTCATTTTATGAGAAAATATGGAAATTTATTCGTTTTTGAAAATGGACGGAATCAAAGAGATACTCAATAGTAATAAAAAAGTGATACATAGCTGCAAATGTGTAAGTGCTGGAGATAAAATGGTTGCTGCACCATGCTTTCTTTGTCAGCCGGGTGAAGAACGCACTTTTATTTGATACCAGTAAACTTTGTCAGCCGGGTGAAAGATGTACTTTTAGAAGGTGCAAACTCATATACATTAGACATGTAAACTCAACGCACTTTAATGGAATCAGGATACATTTATTGATAAAACTCTATTAAGAAGAGATAAACGCAGCGAATACGGATGTGATTCTGTTCTCGCAATAGTTCATGTATACATAGACTAACACATAAACCTACACAATAAAGTCTTATTCTAAGTAACAATCTTTAAAGCAGGGGTCATTGTTAGTAGCGAGCTGTCTCACAAACCCTTAAAATCGAGCTCATGATTCATACAGCTCCGGTGCTTTATCGATGTAGTATGTGACTCATGCCTTCGGAGCTTGTGACCACCCCTGGTCTAAAAATGTATTTAGCTTGACCCCCAAACACACAGGAGTGATCTGTGAGTGTATTTGTTTAAACATAATTTGACACTAATATCCTAAGACACAGGGGTGTTTTATGTGGTTCTAGATTAATCATGACAAATCAATTCGCCAACGTTAAATTTGTTAACTCTCTATAGAACCTACAATACATTGGTGTATTTCGCTAAGGCTTTGTGGGGCGTTATTTATTTATTTATTTATTTACGAAATTTATACAGGATAACCAATTCAAAAATTTTAGAAATACATACATATTTACAAAAACTTCTGTTGTCAAATGGGTCCTGTTTTAAGCTTAAAAGGAAAATAACAAAAAGTATTTTTGAAATTTGATTTACTCACAGATTCGAAATCTGAAAATATTTAAAACCTCGATCAGTCCACTGAAGTTTTACTTGGAAGATTGTATGTGATATGCTGAACCCTCCTGAGAATTTGGATTGTTGTCAGTTTAATTTGTATCTAGAAGCTAAAATTAGATATATACAATAATATAAAATCATTCTTTACTTAGATAGAAGCTTTAAAAACTTTGTCCAATAAAACTATAAATTCTTTTGTCGAGGTCGCACTTCGAACTTCAATTGGCAGTTC
>RDPX01000341.1:176885-187628 GCA_003991215.1 Morbakka virulenta
AAAACACTGTGCTGGTTTCGACCAGATAAAGCTTTTCAATGGCATAGCTTTCTCCTTTACGATGTTGGCGATAGTTGCAAAATACAAGCAAAATTTCGCAGCAATTTTTGACGTATTTGATGTAAAAGCACCGTCGATAAGAAACGTTTTTGTCATGGAAGGTTTCTCTTTTGTTGGGAAAAGTTTTCCAAAATTTATTTGGATTCGATGTGGATTCCCGTAACATGGTTTGCGAATGTTTATTTTTTGCTTTTCTAACGCTGATGTTAACTTTGTTACGTTGTTTTTTGTAATTTTCGTAATCAGCTGTCGATTGGGATTTTCGAAATTTACGGTACAGTACATCACGGGAGTTCATTTCAGATTTAATTTGACGATTTAACCAGGGCGATTTTTTACCCTTTACTCTCTTTTTTATCCACGGGACGTGCTGATCAAATGCTGACAGTAGAATTGATTTTAGTGTCTCCCATGAAGAGTTCGGATTTTTCTCAATGTAGATGGAATCAAAGGAATTTTCTTTCAAGTCACTACGTAAGTTTTTAGGTACGTAATTTGCAAAGTTTCTACATTTAATTGTTTCAAAAATCTCCTTTTGATTGTTTATCATTCTATCACAAGTAATGACGTCATGATCACTCAACGTATATGGAACAACTTTAATGTTTGTTAATGACTCAGGTTTGTCAGACAATATAAGGTCGATTATAGTTTGTGAGTGTGTTGTTATACGAGTTGGACTAGTTATCAATTGAATAAAACCATTAAGTAATAAAAGATCTTTAAATGGTTTGTCACACTTGTCCTCAAGATTATTACTGTTGACATCTCCGATGATTATAGTCTCTTTGTCCTCATGAGCCATTTTCAAAAGAGTTTTATTGAAAATTTCAGTGAAATTTTTACAAAGATGTTTTGAATTGTTTGGTGGCTTATACAAAACACACACAAAATATGGCTTTGAGTGTTTTTGTAAAATTTCCAAACATAAAAATTCGATTTCCGAGTTTTCGATGTCATGTCTCCTTAAGTACTCCATCTCCTGATTTACATAAATTCCAACACCTCCTCCTGCATTCTCTCTATCTTTTCTCTCGGAAACAAATCCAAGAACGTGAATTAAACTACTTGGAATTGGAATGTTTAACAAAGTCTCTGTAACTCCAAAAATCTTAAAGTTTTGCTCAATAACGAATAAGGAAACTAAATCAATTTTTCCCAGTAATCCACATACATTTAAGTGCCCAATTGAGAATATTTCACACAAAGCAAAACCCAAAGAATCAAGCAAAATAAAAAACATAAGCCAAGATGCATAACACGTCTGCTCTCCGCCATGTTTGAATCAAGATTATTTTAGTAAATCGAGCTTTCTATTTTCCTGTATAGAACCACTGGTGAGGGCAACAAGTTGATTTTTAAAAACAAAATAACTGTTGTTATTCTAAATTGATGAGAATTGCTTCCTACTCACTCCACCAAGTACAGGTTGTTTGTTCACTGCTTTATTTTGAAATAATACGCCATGTTGAAGTTCTGGACAGGATGTCGATGTTTACAAATAATAATCCAAGTATTTTGAGACTATTATCCCAGACTATTATCCTTGAATAGAGCTGGTATAAACTAAATTCGAAAACAAGATTACCTTGTTGATATATAAAAGCTAAATTTCAACAGTTAAACGCAAATCTTAAGCATTCAGATAATTATCCATCAAGCTCTGTGCCTTCATTGATGTTAAAAAAACCCAAATCTCGTAATAGAGAGACCCTCCAACACTCACCCGTTGGGTGAGTGTTGGAGGGTCTCTCTATGTGCTATCGCTGGAAAAGAGGTTACAACACAGACATAGGGTATAGGGCGACCGTATCTTCAGAATTCCCCTCAGATATTTAGTCTGGAAGACGTCGGATTTCTTTTAGTCTGCTTTAGTCATCTTCCATGTTTCGCAGCCGTACACCAGGACGGTTGTTCTCAGAGTTCTGAACAGCCTGGGCTCTGTGCTATAGCTGATGTGGATAGACTTCCAGATGTTCTGGAGACGGACAAATGCAGCTCATACTTTAGCTGGTCTGTTTGCCAGGCCAATAGTGCAACGTCCGACGTTGGAGACGCACGCTCCTAGCTATACAAACCTTTTGACGCCTTCCACTGGCTCTCCATTTATTATGATGTGGTCATAATTTCTGGCGTTCATTCTGAGGATCTTGTATTTCTCAGTATTTACCTTAATGCCTGTACGCTTTCCATTCCCAAAGAGTCGGTTAGTATTCTACTGTATCTGCTGTTTTGTTGACGAGACCAGTGCGATTTCGTCGGCAAAGCCAAGATCGTCCAGTTTCGCTGTGAATTTCTACCTGATAAAATTCTTTCCATTTCCTGCACTCCTTCTCGTGATCCAGTCAATGTCGAGTAGGAAAGAAAAAGGAAACCAGACATGTTGCACACCAGTTTCACACCAGTCTTGATCTTCAACCAATCGGTGGTGTCGTTCTCGTCAATGACAGCCTTTCAAAGTTGTCATATAAGGATTTCGCTACTGCAGTGATCATCTTGTTTATGACGTTAACCTTCATTCTTGTCCGAAGGCTTCCTCTGTGTGCTTAGTCGAAAGCTTTTTCAAAATTGACGAAGTTGATATACAGTGAACCTTGCCATTCATTGGACTGCTCAATGATGTTTCGCAAAATAAAGATTTCGTCGCTTGTGCCTCGCTATGTTCTGTAGCTGATCGGTTCCTTCCTTATTCTGCTGTCTACACCACTTTTAAACCTGCAGATTAGGATCCCCCCCCCCAGTATTTTGCTCACGACACGAAGCAGGGTAATGCCACGACAGTCCTTGCAGTTCTTCATTTCTCCCTTCTTTGGCAGCTTGACTATGAGTCCTCTACTTCATCTTCTTGATGTCCTCTCCTGTTTTCAAACTTCATTTTAGACCTGTTTGACCTTTCCTGCTGTGAAATCTATGTCACCTTTCAACAGCTCCGTGTGTATGAGATTTTCCTCAGACGCTTTGCCTCTCTTTCGGTTTCCTTATGGGGTTTTGGACTTCTGCAAGTGTTGGTGGGTCTGTTCTGATGTCAACGATTTCATATTCTTCCATGTCTTCCTCTGTCACAGGGTTTCTCGATTCATCATGGTTGAGGATCTCACTGAAATGTTCCTATCATCGTTTTCTCCTGTTTGTGCTCTTGTGGATGATTTGTCTATTCTATATTTGATGATAGTACTTTGTCGTGGTCTTTTGTTACAAGGTATTTTAGTCAGAGCATATAAAGTCTTCATGTGCTGGCATTTTGCCGCGTCCTCTGCTTCTTTTGCAATGCTCTCCAGTCACTCCTTCTTATCTCTTTTGATCTGTCTCTTCACAACTTTGTCCTTTTCTCTGTATTCTGTCCTGAATCCCTTCTTCAGTCTCTCCGATCTAGTTCCTTCGATCTTGAGGTGCTCTTGCACCTCTTTTGCAGTGTCATTATTTGTGTTCTCTATTCTGGCATGTAGTGTTTCAGTGGAGCCCCTGTCTTCTTGCAGGTCTGGTACCTCAACCTCCAGTGCTTGCTGTTGTTGATTAGTTTCAGGCAGAAGCGTCTCTTCATTTCTTCTTTCTTCAGTTTTTCGGTGTCGTACCTTGTCTGCCTTTGCTCACGCTTTGGTACTCTCTTCAGTTTCAATCTGATTTTGGTCTTCACCAGGTAATGGTCACTGCCTTAGTCCGCACCCCTGTAAGCTCTGATCACCAGGATTTATTATCTGAATGTTCCCCTAATTAGAATGTGGTCGATCTGGTTGATTGTGTTACCGTCTGATGAAAGTCGTGTTAATTTGAGGATCATCTTGTCTAGGAATATTTTCCCTTTGATACCTACTACATTCAAGATGCAAAATTCACAGAGTCGCTTGCCATTCTCATTCGGTTCTCCTGTACCATGACTTCAGATCACTTCATAATGTGGCTCTGATCCACTACCGACTTAGCATGTCATGTTTATGTGTTTGTTCCACAGTCTCAGTGAGCATTTCATAAAAGTTGCCTTTATCAGCGTCATCTGGCATCTGCCAAAAGTGCCAGCTTGATGTGTTTGGAGAAGAATCGTGCTTTTATAATCCTGTCGCTGACTGTCGACTAGTCTATGAGTGCTGCTGTTGCACTTTTGGACATTAAGGTGGCAACTCTCAACATGTGGACATCATCGTCTCTACCTGAGTACAGGACGGTCTCGCCAGTAGTGAGCTTTGTCTTGCCAGAACCAGTCCATCTGCCCTTACTGGTTTCTAGTATTTCGATCTGTGCTTTATCCATCTCCCAGCTTTCCCAATGGCGTACATGTTTCTCACACTCAAGTTAGCAATGGCGAATTTGGTCCTTGACTTGACAAGTGGTGTAATCGGTTCTTGCGCTTGACCTCGGGTTTCCCTCAAGCGCGTCATGATTTTTTTCCTTTCGAGGTCAGAAACCATTGCCTCTCCAAAAGGTTGTGGATTCGTTTTTTGTCCTTGTGGTTTCTGTAAAGGGGATTTTTTCCGATTTCGGGTGATAGACCCAATGCCAAACTTTCAAGATTATAGGAGGTTGATTTTCTCTGGGGGTTATTTGCCATAGAGGATTGCAGTGCTGCGCATGCCCATGATCACCACCTTTCCCAGTTTGGAATCAGAGTTTTCCTTCTCCTAGCAGTTTTCACGGCTCCACTCGAGTGAGGATGCTAGTTTTGATATCGCACCGGTCACTCGTGCCCATGCCGCTTTTGTCATGACTGTTGTCATATCCGCCATGCCCCATGTCCACAAAGCAACACCCACATTCATGTGGCATGGGGGTGCGACTAAGGAGTTCACTCTAACCTTAGGGACGCACTAAGGCACCCTATGATGCTTTAAACAATATTGTTTTATCCAAAGCTCTGTGCACATTTGATATTTTTTTAGCTTTAAAATACAAAGGTGGACTAAGACATACGTCATTCTATCGCATAATTTACGTTGTTTCTGATTTTAGTATGTTTTTCCTACAAGTACGGTATTTTCGCCACATTCCATTTAAAACGGGTTAAGGAACTTAAATTTGGATGGAGGAGTTAAGTCAATTATAATAAAAATATGCGCTGCCAAGCATGTTGTAAATACTGTTTTTGAGAGTAAAATCTTTCTTTCCTTGGCACATTTGGAAAAGATTCACCACCAATTAATAACTTGCTTATATAGTACCTTCAGAAATTATTCATTCTTTTACTTTAAAGATAGCATTCCTAAGCTTTAGCTTCAAGTGTTGTGTGTAAGTTCATGTGTGATAGCTGAAGTTCTGTCTATTATAGTAAAACCATGCATGATTTTAACCCCGTTGGATCGGAACATTAAGGAGTTTGCCCTTTAACAAGGAAATGTGTCATTAACGAGCATTTTGCTGTCACAACATCTCAATCTATAACCGTGCCAATCCATTCCTAGAGAATCTTTCTATTACTGCCTCAGATGCCTCATGAGGAAAGAAAGTGCTTCTTTTGTAAACCGGTCTGGAATTTAATGCTCACAAAAAAGATTAAAAATAATTATAGGCCATGACTTATAATCAAAGAACTGGGGTATTGTTTTCAGGTCCATTACTTACAAAAACAGAAAATGCCTAAATACAAAATATTTTTTTAAATGGAAGAAAGTTACCCTATACTTAAAGGTCAGGTAATAATTTGGGTCATTGTGAAATAAACTCATATTTTGCAACAGCCTTGCCCTGACACCTTCTATATGTATAGGCACCAAGGACCTCTGTAGGAAACTTAAAATTATTTCTTTTATTCACTATTCTTAGTGGTATGAGGAACTTCCAATCATGAAATAAAATCATCGAAAGAAAATGGACATGGGGAAAATTTCACTTTTGACAAGCCTTGTGACATTTACCTAATCGTATGTCCTAAATTTTCAATCTGCGAAATGTCAAGATTTAGTTAGAGAAACAGTACTTGTAGTTTACATTTTGAAATCTCACAATTTATTTACATTAATATCAATTAGTTATCCACGTCATATAAAATAAATTAAATCTTACACCATACTAACTAAAATAATCACTAAGCTATTAATACTATTACAAAGTCCACCAATTCAAGGAAACCACCCAATGTGAACCAAGATTTACATTTTAGAATTTGTAAGAATTACCTTGAGTTAAAAATAGATAAATTAGTTATTTCTAACATTTTAGAAACTACTATCAGTTATGACAACAATAATCTACCTTATATATAACCAAGAACTGATCATCAAAAAGTAAAGAACTAACCCAGAAGCCAAAAATCTGAGTTTAATTTATGAAATTAATCTCTATTTTCAAATTTATGTTAACGCGTTGAAACGAATAACATTTTCTTTAAGTTACAAAACTACGGACTACTTATAGGCAAACTTGATTTTCTATTGATGCATTATTCTTATTTCAAATTGTATTAACAAATCTAAACTCAAAAGGATGATGATATTTAGGAAGTTATGTTTTAAAAGGTAAAATAAAGCATAGTTTTAGTATTTCATTAACTTATCAGGCATTCCAAAACGTATTTGTCTGGATAATATGAAAGAATAGTAAAACCCTTCGATGTCGAAGGCTGTAAATTCCATTAACTTTAATTTCTTGCTTAGAGGTTCAACAAATACTATATCTTCGTCTCCCTTTCTTTTCATACCCCTTTTTCCTAACATATTAATAGTATCCCTTGTTCTACATGTAGGATTTTTCATGCCAACTAAAGAATAATTTGTGGTATGGGAATCATTAAAAGCCTTCCTTTCCTGTTGTAATTCATCTGCTTCTCTACGAAGTAGAACTAACATTTTATCTACTTCTCTTGCAACGATTACTTCTTTTTCAGACATTTTAATTTGGACAAAAGTTCTATCAATATGACTAAGTAAAGGTAAGATATTAATTACCTACCAACTCAGATCTCTTAAAAAGAAAATCACTGTCACCAAAACTTGCACAGCTTCAAATCACAAACAATATATCGGGAGCAAAGCTCTACACGACCAGTCACTTCACTTTTTTAAGCAAAACAACAAGAAACCTCAAATNACACCAGACAAACTAAAATAATCACTAAGCTATTAATACTATTACAAAGTCCACCAATACAAGAAACCCACCCAATGTGAACCAAGATTTACATTTTAGAATGTGTAAGATTAACCTTGAGTTAAAAATAAATAAATTAGTTATTTCTAACATTTTAGAAACTTACTATCAGTTATGACCACAATGATCTACCTTTTATATAACCGAGAACTGATCATCAAAAAGTAACGAATTAAACCAGAAGCCTAAATTATGAGTTTGATTTATGAAATTAGTCTTTATTTTCAAATTTATGTTAACGCGTTGAAAAGAATAACATTTTCTTTAAGTTACAAAACTACGGATTACTTATAGGCAAACTTGATTTTCTATTGATGCATTATTCTTATTTCAAATGGTATTAACAAATCTAAACTCAAAAGGATGATGATATTTAGGAAGTTATGTTTTAAAAGGTAAAATAAAGCATAGTTTTAGTATTTCATTAACTTATCAGGCATTCCAAAACGTATTTGTCTGGATAATATGAAAGAATAGTAAAACCCTTCGATGTCGAAGGCTGTAAATTCCATTAATTTTAATTTCTTGCTTAGAGGTTCAACAAATACTATATCTTCGTCTCCCTTTCTTTTCATACCCCTTTTTCCTAACATATTAATAGTATCCCTTGTTCTACATGTAGGATTTTTCATGCCAACTAAAGAATAATTTGTGGTATGGGAATCATTAAAAGCCTTCCTTTCCTGTTGTAATTCATCTGCTTCTCTACGAAGTAGAACTAACATTTTATCTACTTCTCTTGCAACGATTACTTCTTTTTCAGACATTTTAATTTGGACAAAAGTTCTATCAATATGACTAAGTAAAGGTAAGATATTAATTACCTACCAACTCAGATCTCTTAAAAAGAAAATCACTGTCACCAAAACTTGCACAGCTTCAAATCAAAAACAATATATCGGGAGCAAAGCTCTACACGACTAGTCACTTCACTTTTTTAAGCAAAACAACAAGAAACCTCAAATAAGCGGCAGTTTTGTCACTGTATTGTGACGTCAGATTAATATAATGACGTCCATAAACACAGAATACCTAAATATCAGGCTGCTCTTCTATCAGGCTGTAACTGCACGACAACGAGGCGCGTTCAGTACATGGAGCACAGGGTCTTCACCATACGATGTTGCGAAACCACGCAGTCCAAGGTAAGGAAATACCTGCTGCACGCTAACAAGAATCTCTAGGAAAACCTAATTCGTTACAGAAACGACGGACAACAATATACGATCAAACCAGGGAGGGCTGGGAAATCGTTGACACTGTCATCACGACGATGGTGGGATAAACCCTACAAAAAGGTCAGGGTCAGACAAAACTTCTTACAAACTCCGAAATAACTTTTATCCTTTAAAATTGAGGGATTGGTGCAGCGTATATTACGAGAGAAATTAAGGGGTATCAAATGAATATTCTTGGGTTTAGCGAGTGCATATGGATCGGACCAAACAGGATGAAGATTCCTTTGGGACACAGCCTGACCTACAGCAGAGATAAAGTACAGAATAGAATTGACACTTACCAACAAGAGGATTAGTTATGCAATATTCTACTTAAGATATGGGCAAGTGATTTTATGTATTTTTTCCAACTGGATAGCCTTTTTATAAAAGAAACACTATATTTCCATGAACACATCTATAAGGCAACATGGGTGCTATTAAAGGAAAGAATAGAGAATCAAATTGACTATTTGATGATCAGTGGACAGTGAAGCCCCTCTGTACTGGACTCTCGAGTACAGAGGGTACTGACCCCAACAGTGTTCTCTACTTTGTGATGATTTGTATCAAAATGCGTTTCAGCTAAAAAACACGGAGAACAAGGGTGGACGCAAATTGCCCTGAAGATAAAGAGACGACAGATACTGTTAAGAGCAGGGCTGCAGATACTTTGAAATACAGAGAATACACATAAAGTATGGGAGCAACAGACGAATGCAGAACAAAGCGACCAGGCCTAGCCCCTTTCAAAGAGATTTAGGCGTTAACAAGGACAGAATAACACTCTACCAGATGTTTTTCCTCAGAAATATCCTGGAGCATGTAAATGAATGGAATTCTACACTGTACATTCATTTTGTCAACTTATTTGATAACATTCACATAGACTGCTTTGGGATAATTACATGTCGATATGGAATCCAAAAAATTCAATGCAGCAAAGATTGAACAGCTGGATGAGAGGAAACACAAAGTTGTGAAAACCAGCAGTAAGAATAATGAAAGTTCAAAGATTGGAGAGAAATGCATTGAAAATGTAGAGAGCTTCATGTATCTACGTGCAAAGATGAAGAAAGATGACGGAGTCATGGCTATAGATGTTAAGAAGAGAGTACAACTGACGATTCAAAAGATGAAGAGCTATCAAACATATGGCAAAGAATTGTTATTACCAGAAAGAGAAAATCACCAATTTTAAGAGCTTTGTCTTGTTTGTGTCAGGCATGGAATGAAAAACCCGAATGGTTACCACAAAAGAGGTAAAGAAACTCGATATTTTTCAAACTACGTGTCCTGGGAGGAGTTTTAAGATGGACTGGCAACAGCTCATTTCAAAAAGGACAGTCTTGGAGTTGAAATAAATAGAAAAATTGAGTAAATTGTGGAGGAGATGGACGTAAAACTAAACTGGTGACTGTTAAAGAAAGCCAGGAATGACAACTGTGCTGCTGCTTTCGGTTGGACAACTAAAGGAAGACGAAAAAGAAACAGGCCTATAGTTGCTTTGCGACAAAGGGTGGAACGAAATCCTGCGCGACAAAAAAGGTCAAACGCGACATGATGTAAGACCTCAAGTTGGACCCTGGTTGAAATGAAGTCTTAGAGCAAACAAATTTTGGTCAAATAAAAAGGGTTGCTGTTCCGATAAAAGAACAGACTATGACGAAACAATTTTTCATTAGTAATGAAACAGAAAGGAAAATATATATCATATTCTATTTATACACCAAATATGATTACTATTTAATTGTTTCAAATTATGAGCCAGCTGTAACAGAGCAAGAAAAACTCAATCGTTAGAAGATCCAGACGTGAACCTGCGAACGATAATATAAAGTGAAAAACTGTGCAGCGTACAAGCCTTAAATATCACTGTAAAAATGACTATGGACAATAGAAGGAGACCATCAGAAAATATGGAATGGAAGCGGTAACATTGCTGGAGACGAATTTGTTAATTTTGCAATGAGTCACAGCCTCCAGGTTGTAGACACTTGCTTAAAGAAATCTAAGAGTCATACTATTACATACAAGAGTTAAACTGTACAGATTAAGACAAGTCAAAGCCTGTCTTAAAGACTTGGAGAGGTCTTGCCAGTAAACTGGAAGACAACGGCAGATGGAATTCGTACAGTGGCCAGTGAAGTGCTCGGTAAGACCACTGGTAGGCTAAAGAAGGAGAAAGACACTTGGTGGTGGAATGAAAAGGTACAGGAAAGTATAAGGAAAAAGAAGCAAGCCTTCAAGAGGTGGAATGCAGATGGAGAAGAAGAAGCTAGAGCAGTGTATAGGGAGGCAAAGAAAGAGGTCAAGCGAGTAGTGGCGAAAGCAAAAGCAGAGGCATTTGAGGAACTGTACAACAACATGGAGACATGCGAAGGAATGAAAG
>RDPX01000341.1:194351-211324 GCA_003991215.1 Morbakka virulenta
ATTTGTTAACATCCATGTCTCACATGCGTACAATAATATAGATTATATATAACATTGTAATAGCCTCGCTTTCAGCGTCTGGAATAATTTCTTGTTAGTAAGTGCATGTTTCATCTTTTGGAAAGCAGTTTTTGCTTGGGCTATTCTGCATTTTATTTCCATTTTCTATCGACCATCTAATTTTTCTCTGGTATCCAGATATTTAAACTATTGCACTTGTTGAAGTCTTTTCCATTTCCATTTATGTAGCATGTTAGTTTTAATTTTTTTTCTTGAGATCACCATTGTTTCTGTTTTCTTTTCATTCAAACTTAGTTCCATTTTCTCACTTTCAACTACGACCTTGTCAACTAGATCTTGTAGATCTTTTTCACATTCAGCTATGAGAGTGGTTTAGTCAGCGTACCGTATGTTGTTTAGAACTTTTCCATTTACCTTCATGCCAGGCATGTTTTGTATAGTTCTCATTATTTTCTCATTATAGATAGAAAAAAGTTCAGGTGATAGTACACATCCTTGCCTTACACCTCTTTTTATATGCTGATATTCTCTTATATCGTGCTCGATCATTACTGCTGCTGTTTGTTGACGGTACATGTTCTTGATTATTCTTTGGTCTTTGCTGTCTAAATTCAATTCTCGTAGTATGTCTATTACACCTTCATGTTTTACTCTATCGAAGGCTTTGGTGTAATCAATAAAGCATTCATACAGGTCTTTGTTGACTTCTAAGATCTCTCTATTAAATTCCCTAGAATGTATATTGAGTTAACTGTTCGCTTTCCTTCTACAAACCCACACTGTTCCTCAGCGATTTCTGGTTTGATTCGATTTCTGGCTATCTTCATTATCATTCGTAGCTTTTGAATTTTAGTTGTATGGCTCATTAAACTAAAGGTGCGATGTAATTTGCATTCTATTGCCACAGGATTCGGTGGGGGGTGGGGTGTGGGGTATGGGGAGTAGAACAAATGAACAATTGATTTTGACACAATTGACACTCAATAGTTTGGTCAAAACTGAAATTCCCAGTTCTCCCAGTGGTTCCAGCATTTCAATAGTGATTTCATCTGGGTCAGCTGCTTTTCCATTCTTCATTTATCTCATGGCAAATTGTACTTTCTCTTCCAATATAGGAGCTCCTTCAAAATTGACGTGAATTTCTTTGTCTTATGCTTCTGTGTCGTCATACAATTCTTTTATTTTTTCTGGCCATCTGTTCAATATTTTATATTTTTCCATTATGATTTGTCCATCTTTTGATTTTATGCATCCACTTGATGAACATGTTTTCTTTTTGTTGCTAATTTCATTGATTCTTTTGTACATCACTTGTGGATTCAATACATGGGCCTTTTCTATGACATATCTATTACATTTTTTCTCCAGCCATGGTTTTTTTGAATTTAGGCACTCTATTTTAATCTCTTTGTTCAGGTCTTCATATCTTTTTTATTGTTCTTATTTGTTCTTCGTTTGTACATCATTTCCAGGATGTCATCAATCATCCATTTTTGTTTAGCATTTTGTTTCTTTATTGGTACATTTTGTTTAGCTGATTCTGTTATGGCTTCTTTGAAATTTTCCCATTTTTCATCAATGTCTTGAGTGGTGTCCAGCATCATGCTGCCGAAAACTGTGCTGCCGTCAGGTCTTGCCAGGTGGGTTAGAAAATTGGCAAGTTTAAAATGATATGAATTTCGACCAGTTGAATAATACGGATAGGGCGTCTCCTACTACAAGCGACGCGCAGCATCAGCCCCCGCATGCTGTGGAAGTGGACAAGGGGTACCGCAAAGGTCCCGATAGCGGTTAAAGAAGTTAGGGAAGACCAGGAAGATGCGAGTGGGAACATGGAATGTAGGTAGTATGACAGGAAAGGGACGGGAATTGGCTGATGTCATGAAAATGAGGAAGATTGATATAATGTGTGTACAAGAGACTAAATGGACGGGTGACAGATCAAGGGAGATTGGTGAAGGATTCAAGCTTATTTACTTTGGGTTTGAAAAACGGAAGAATGGAGTAGGAATCATTGTAAGCGAAGATATCAAAGCCAATATGGTAGAGGTAAAAAGAGTAAGTGGTAGTGTAATATGTGTCAAGGTTGCCACAGAAGAAGGAATGGTCAGTGTAGTAAGCGCATATGCTCCACAAAAGGGTTGCACGGACGATGAGAAGGAGGCATTTTTGACAGAACTGGCGGATGTTGTGAGAGGCATACCGAGTGCAGAGAGAGTCATAATTGGAGCAGACCTTAATGGTCATCTGGGAAGAGATGGAACAAGGTTCAAAAGATACTACGGTGGACAGGGATATGGGGCCCAGAACGCAGAAGGAAGGAAGATTTTGGAAACGGTAGAGTCAGTTGATCTGTTCATTGCCAACACAGGGTTTCAGAAGAAAGAGGAACACAAGATAACCTATAGCAGTGGAGGGAACAGAAGCCAGATTGACTACCTGGTAGTCAGATATAGAAATCGAAAGGAGGTTAGTGATTGTAAAGTGATACCTGGAGAGCCTGTAGTGGATCAGCACCGCCTAGTAGTTATGGACTTGAAGGTGCGTAGGAAGAAGAAGGAGCAAGCACGGAGGCCAGGCAAATTAAAGGTATGGAAGTTGAAGGATGCAACACCTGCGGAAATATTCAAGACGTCCGTACTACAGAGAAGGGAACAAGAAGGAGAAACGAGCAGAGGAGATGAGGAATGGAGAAAGATGAAAGCTATTCTCATCCAGGAGGCCACTAGAGCATGCGGAAGGAAAAAGAAAATGAAACCAACAGATCGAGATACGTGGTGGTGGACAAAAGCGGTGAAGATTTCGATTAAGGAAAAATAGGAGGCATAAAAAACATTGAGACGAGCCCGGACAGTTGACTCTGCCCAAGCCTACAAAACATGCAAGAGAGAAGCGAAGAGGGCTGTTGCGCGAGCAAAAGCTGAGAGTTGTAGAGACTGATCCAGGGATTTGGAAACCGCGGAGGGACAGAAGAAAGTGTTCAGGGCTGCTAGAGCACGGAATAGAGCAAAAGGAGACATAGGTGACGTTAGTCTTATCAAGTACAAGGATGGCAAGACACTGTCTGATGACTCTGATATCAAAGGAAGATGGAAGGAATATTTTCATGGTCTACTCAATACGGAAAATGACTGAGAAGAGATGGAAGAGGTGCACACTGTGGAAGGTCCTGAACCGATGTTTACTAAAGAGGAAGTAAGAGATGCCATGAGAAAGATGAGAACAGGAAAAGCTGCAGACCCAAGTGAGGTATCAATTGAAATGTTCAAAGCTCTTTCAAAAGCTGAATTGCCACCTACACGTATTCTAATGCTGTGTGAATTTTGAAACCTCTTTGGTGTTTATTCGTACAGTGAAACACCTGGACACGGAAGAAGCGGCAAGATAAGCCGGGGAAAAATTAGTGCGAAGCAGCGAGTCAGAGAGTACACTCAGGGCCTGCTCCATGAGGACCGTGGCATTTTGTTTTGTTCTATATGCTCCATTTCACTTGATTGCAAAACGTTTGCGATCGACAGTCATATTCTTTCGAAGGAACACCTCGAAATGGAAGGCAAGTTTAAGGGCGTGAAGCAGACTCACCAAAAGTCCCTGAGCCTCCTGCAAAGAAATCAAAACAGGCTAGTGGCACAAAATATTAGACGGGATCTGGTGTAATTACAATGTATCCTAGACTCGAGTCGTTAGCAATGGTTTCAGTCCGACGAGTCAAAGAAACCTGTCTTTCGCAGTGTAAGCACATTCAGGGCAGGGCACTTGAATGAATGCAAAAAAGAAATACACCATGTACACGAACTGATTAATTGCCTATAGTACATCTATTCTACAGCATAAACATAACGGCTTACTCCAATGGGAACAAACACTTCTACCGAATCGTAACGTATGCTCGTATGTACATCGACATCCTTGTGATTACAATACGTAGTAAAGGCGGTTAACTCTATTAATGGACTATAATTTTAACTTCACAAAATGAACGTTCAGTTACTAATTATTAACAAACTTGCTTGCTTGTAAGTTACTTTAATTGATACAAGTATGTATGAAGAGCTTAAATCCCGACACATCTTGCTTATTCTTTCCCAATATAGATCACGATAGCGACCTGCATGAGGAAATGCAATGAAGCATCTGCTGCATGTCAGGACGTTGTAACTGATCTTGTCAATGCGTTTACTGCAGCAAGTATCTATTTAGAAAAAGTGGACTGTAAACCGCCAGGTGCCTTCTTTGTCAAGCACGTTCGGAATGGCGGGGCTACTCCGAAGGCTAATAGTCTCCGCGAATAGTATATTCAAAAAGTGTACGAGGACCATCACAAAGAGCTTCAGGAGCTACTAAGGGGTAAGCCAGTTGCTGTGTGCATCGATGAAACTACATATGTTGAGGAGGGGTATGTTCTGAATGTTTTAGTCAAAGCGTTAGATGCAACAAAGACGTATAAGTTCTATCGCATCGACAGCATTTCTCTAGAAAAGGTTGACAACTCTATAGTCTCGCGTGCCGGTCTCAAATTCTTGAGTAACTTTGGGATAGGATTTGAGCGTGCTTTCATCTCTGATAGCACAGTCTATATGTTGAAGGTCCATCGTGACGTGCTTTCAACAATGTATCGAAATGCTCAGCACATCACTTGTTGGGCACACATTGTTCATCTCGTCGGCGAAGCCTTTCGCAATAGTTTCCCAAAGGTAGAGAGCCTCGTATCACTATTGAAGAAGCTGTTGTGTAAGTCTCCGGGGCGGAAGCTGAGGTATTTAAAGTTCCTGTTGGAGAAGGAAGTGAAGAATCCGCACTACGTCCTGAACCAGTGGTGACCAGATGGGGAACCTGGTTGAATGCCTTCATATACCACACAAAGCACGTGTGTCTCTGTAAAGAGTTTGTCGAAAGCGAATTGGAAGTTTTAACGACCACAGTGTTGACGTCGCTTCGGAAATTGCTCACTGATCCTCAGGTTCGAACGGATGTTCAATTCATCGCCGCTCAAGCAGAAAAGTTTATACACACTTTGTTCACTCTGGAGAAATCGGACCTTCTCTCACATGAAACCTACGATACAGCAAGCAACTTCTTAGCTTACCTATAAGTGCAGGCTGATACGTGCACAGCCGAAGAAGTGCCCTTCAAAGGTGGCTTAGCTACCGCTGCAAGCAAGCTTGCTTTTTACGTAGAGGTTGGCAAGCACTCAGCACTACCCATTTTAGGCGCTGTTCGTGTTCTAATTCCAATGAAAGCACAGTGTCTGGTGCTGGGCGTGGAGACACGGGCTCAGACTGGTCTAAACGTTGACAACATTGGCATTGAAACAGTCAAACTAGAAATCGAGGTATAAAAGGCTGTTCTCTTGGACGACCAAGTCTGCAAGGAAGATGTCATCCAGTTCTGGAGAGGCATGACAGATAGACTGCCCAACCTCTCAAAGCACGGGGTCACAGCTCCCGCCCTCTCATAAAACAGCTCAGCAGTGGAGCGTTCATTTTCCACATACACTTCCATGCTCTCCTGAAACAGACGTAGAATGAAAGAGGAAACGATCAAGCAATTTCATGCGCTCTGTCTCAATCAACAGTGATGGACCGCGTGTACATGAACGCCCTTGTTATTCAAACGACTTTTGCCTGAGTGACTGCGTTGGCCTCAAGTCTCTTAAATAAAAATTAAAACGAGCCTTTTAGCTTGCATATTCTTTAAGAACTTGACAATTCTCAATTCGCTGTTAAATGCTATTTTCACGATTTTTCCCGCTGTTTCTGGAAAAAATAGATGTGATACCTCGGGTTCCATAATAATGTGGTTGAAATGAAACTGAGGCTTTTTAAAAATGTCTATTGTAAGAAACAAAGCTAAAGGCCTGTGGTTGGTGTATTCACAGTGTAGTTAAAAGTAACCACACCGTTCTAATAGAAAAGGCTGCCAGCAACCGAGAAAGCAAGTGGGTACTTACTGACCCCGGCTTTACACACAAGACCCCTTTATGTTGTTTAAGTTTCGGGATTGTAAAGACATGTAAGTACATACCGGTATTTTTATGAAGAATATATGCACTATACCGTATTACTTGGGCCTATTAAATGGCACAAGTAATACGGTAGCTCAGCTCTTCCAGGAATGTTGACTTTGCAGGTGCTTTGTCTGGTGGATGACATTGTTAAGTTTACATTTCTGGTAGAACTTTGACACATTTTTTGTAGCTACTTGGTTTGTTGGCCAGTTGTTGATTTGTTATATCATGGGTTGGATGGTGATTGGCTCACAAAGAAGCCAGGGGAGCCAGTTTAGTCACTACTTACCCAAACATGGAAGAGGTAGTACTGGTTTACATGGTACCAGTAGCAGATGGCTGGAGTAACTTGACCTGATCGGGACTGGAGCTATGTCAGGCTTAATATCCTTAAAGCCTTTGGTGTGATTATATCAAAGTAAGTAACCTTCTACAAAATCCATTTCCCTACTACCAAATACTTCACCCTAACCCTGGCCCTTGAGGCAAACAGGTACTGCACAATGCCTAAGGCTGGCCAATCACAGTAGTGATTAAGAGGTAGTGACATTCTCCTCAGAAGCTCCTAACTTCTGAAAAGATGCATCACTACTAGATTCTGTTAAAAGTCGTAACTGCTTAAATCGGAAGAGATATTTATGTGTGTTGTGAAAAGGTAAACTTAGACTGCAGTGTTGAGTCAGATATAGTAGTGAGGTGGTTTTAAATCCTGTCCAAAGTCAAACATAGAAAGTTAATTTTTATTAATCAATTAGTCACTTGCTCTTTAACAGAACCAATGCCTATCATTACCCATTAAACTTGAGATGCCTTGCTTAACTCGTCATCAGGGAAAACTGATGCAAGCCAGCGTTTATTTGGTCTTTTTGTCTTGTTTCATAAAATGCAAACAAAAATTGGTTGGGCAATATATGATTTGTTTTTTTATACTGAAAGTCTCTACTGCCTGTTATAATAGTATATATATATATATTTTTCTTTTTAAGGTTATGTTCAGTGCTGGCTGTTTAGATAAGATATAAAGAATTATTCTTTAATCACAGATACTAGCCCAACAATGAGAAATCTAAAAGTCACAAATATCACCTATTTAAATTTCAAAGAGTATATTTCAACTGCTCAATGCATGACAGTTGACTGGACAAGAGGTTTTGTGTATGTGGCTAATGGAAAAGAAGTGTATGGGTTTAACCCATATACAAAAGAGGTATGACCCAAATGTTTATTTATATGATAATTTTCCTCCTACATTATTCCCCTCAGAGTTGACACTACAGAACATGTAGTGTTATGTTTTGCTTAAATATGGAAATTTACTTTAGTAGGTATAGATACATTTCTTTTGTTGGTATATTGACTTTGTATACTTATCTACATTGTTATCAAGGGCCACAACTTAAATGGTTAAATGTGCTTTATGGATAAAACAAATAATCTTTATTAGTGAAGAGAAACATTTTCCATATGGGCAGAATTAGAGGCTGTTAATATTTGTAAGTAACCCAACCTATTTTAGAACTTCCAAAATTGGATGATCCACAACAAATGCTGATCTCCATTTTTGAAGATGGATTTGATAAAAGTACATTTTGTTCAGCATAAAATATGCATGTTTCTTTGTAAAATTCCATACAACTGGTGACAAAAACCTTGATACAAATCACCAGTTTCCTATTTCTTCTCCTTTACTCACTCTCCTCACCTCACTCTTCCCACTACTGAGACTCCTTTTCCAGCTATTTTCTGGGCCCGGTTTCACCCAGCATTTTCCTGCCCACCTTTACTACTTCAGGATAGGTCCCTCCCCCATGTCACTGGTGCCTCACAATCTTCCTGTTGCAATGTCATTGTTGTTACCCTGAAATTCATGTCCTCCCCCTTTTTGTCCCTTCAGTTTCACCAGTTTATCCTCTTTGGGCACTCTCTCTGCCTTAGTCTTCTTTTCTTTATGCACAGATTCATTAACAAGAGCCAGTGTTGTAGTGCTATAGCATCATCTGGCATGACTCCACAATCTTTAACCCCATTCAGCACCTCTCTGGAAGCTAAGATATAATCAATCGGTCTTGTTATTGCTTCTCTTGTAGGTGTATGTGTGTTTGTCACTCTGTGAAAAAGGTGTTCATTACCACCAAAAAACCTATAATAGATTACCCCTCCTCATTTTGTCTTCCCTGGATCTTGTCCCTATGCCATCTCACAAAGCCCTCTGGTCTCTCACTTCCTACATGCCCATTCAGGTCTCCTGCCAGTACTAGGTCCTTAGTCTCTGGGATGTCTTTGATGGCATTATGAAGTTGATTCCAGAACCTCTGCTTTTCCTCCTCTTCACACCCTTGCTGTGGAGCATAGACCAACATGATGTTCAATGCCTTCCCTGATCTCACTGTTCTCACTATCCTTATTCTGTTGGATATTCTCTCCACTGCTATCACCTTTTCTTGTTACTCTTGTTTAAGACATACAGCAACAACACTTCTTGGCTTCCCACCTCCACTGTAGTACAGCCTATATTCTTCACTGATGTCCCTTGCTTTCCCTTCAGATTTTCCACCTGCCCAGTGTGTTCTCTGTAGACAGAGTATATCTGCTTTCCTTCTTCTCATCATGTCTGTTATTTCCTTTCATTTCCCAATAAGTGTCTGTACATTCTGAGTAGCAATCCTTACTTTCGTTGACCTTGTTTGTCCTCTTCTCACAGCATCAAGGCCTTGGTTTTGCTGCTTGTTGCTAACAGGGTATGTCCTAACATTATCTAGGCTTGATCTTCTCAATATTTTCAGTGTGTTTGTTGTGGCATGTTATTACACAGAGGAAAAAAATGCATAATAACTACTAGAGATGTAGTTAAGTAAACATTTAGATAAATTGTGTTAACTTTGCATCTTGCTAGTGGATAGCTCCAGCTTATGTAGTGGTAATTATAATATTATACATATATGTATATCAATGAAAGTGAAAGGGAGATTAAAGAAAACATGGAAGGCAGAAATCAAATCAGATTTGAAGCAAAAAGGTGTGACCAAAGATCTAGTAAAGGACAGACTGGCCTGGAAATCTATTTCATTGAACCACATAACACATACCAGCATGTAAAATGGATGCAAAACCAAATATGATGATGATATATCCAATAAACCTGACATTAATGTCTCTTTGGCAGCAGTTGATGAGGATCTTTGACAGAGTGCAGACATTAAGAGGTTACAGTCTTCACACTGATGGGCTGTGGGACAGTGAAACATGTGTATGCATGCAGATTGACATATATATATATATATATATATAAATATATATATATATATATATATATATATATAATTTAAGTTCTAAATACTTGGCTCTTTTTATGTCAATATGATGATGGCACTTTGTATTTTCTTGTATTTAAAAAAAACCACAACTGTTTTCTCTTCGTTACGCCAAGAGCTAAGATGTGGTCACAAAGATTCATTCATGTCATATGATGGAGGAAAGCACTCAAAAGCGTAAGAGTTCCACAATTTATTAATAAAAGGAAAGAAATATTTATACCATGAGGAGCAACAACTGCATAAAGATGAAGATATTGGGAGAACTAATTCATGCAGGATGCAACATACTGAGCTGGTAGCAGCAAGGAAAGTTTATTAGAACACTTGCTATGATAATACCTATATGAAAGTCTTAAAAAGCAACATTTACTCCATGCAAAGGTGAAAGTTACATTTATAGGGATATGGAATGGTCTCAGGCATAAAAGATCTAGAAAAATAGCAAACAAAGAAGCCTCATTGATACACATTCCTCAAGAGGAGAGTCTACCTCAACAGAGTTATCATCAAAATAATTGTGCTTTTTATTTTGATATTTTAATATCTCTTTTGTAATAGCTTCTTTATATTGTTTTTTTTGTTTGAAATTTTAACATTTAAAGGCTAAAGCAAGCAATGTAATTTTTCACTTTCATTTTTTGGAATTTCTAATTGTTTCACAGGTCTTAAGCACAGTTCACATCAGTGATTACGATGATATATTAAGCATCAATTTTTTGATTGACCAAGAGTTGGTCTGTATTGTAACAAATAGTGGAGAAATTTACACATGGAACCCAGAAAATGCAGAACTGGAATCAGTGGGGTGTGTTTCATCAGGGGTCACTTGTATGTGTTGGAGTCCAGACTTTGAATTAATGGCGATAACAACAGGTTTGTTTTAAGTCATCTTTCAAATAACCATGTACTTTGACATTTTAGCTTTACATTGCTATTTTTAAACCCATGCTATGGTTTTCTTTTTTACTTTAAGTTATTAAAAAGGAACACTTTTAGAAAAGAAGAAATTTGTTGCTTTTTTTAATTGCTAGAGGTTACTATCATTCTTGGATATCAACTGCTATTTTAGTTCAATATGTTTGGAAATTTAATCAGATATCGATTTAAGCCCAGGCTGTTCAGATATAAAATGTTCAAAGTTCTGGTGGACGCCATGACTTATAACCAGTTCTTTTCTTTAAGACAAGCCAGATTGAGCATGGACACACATACTTTGTTACTGCTATTTAGAATACAAAGGGCATTGATATAAAAGTTAAAAATACACTGGAAGATTTACTGGCATTCAGTGGTACAAGAGTAGAGATATGGCCATCACCAATACTTTCTTTTCTCAGCCACCCAGATGAAAATGGATGTGGAGAAGTCCCGGCAACAACACGCATAATCAAATAGACTACATAACCATCAGCAAAAGATTTCTCAGTTCAGTTAAACAGGCCAAGAGCTATTCAAGCAGGGACTATAACAGCAATCATATCCCAGTCATTGCTACTTTCATATACAACTGTGGAAAAATGAAACAACAAGAAACGAGTATGTTGTCAAAGTGGAAAATAAGTATGAGTTGTTATCGGAAGAGCTAGGCGAGGATGAATGGAGTAATATCAAGAAGGCTTCAACAGAGACAGCAAATGAAGTCCTACCAGTATGAACTAGTAAAAGAAAAAATAAGTGGATTAAGATGACATCCTTCAGCTAATGAAAGAGAGACAAAAAGTGAGAAAACGTAATTCAGCAATGTACAAAAAGATCAACAAATTCATCAAAGAGCAATGCAACATTGCAAAAGAACAGTGGCTAAATAAAGAAGCAGAAGAAATAAAAAATGAAGTACACATAAACTCATTGATCATATATGAGAAAATTAAATCACTGATAGTGATGACCTCATTTACATCAAATGGATGCCTTTGCTCCAAAGATGGGGACATCCTGGTTGGCCAAGAGAGCATACTTTAAAGATGGGTTGACTACACAGGAGACCTCTTTCATGACACACGAGGTGGAAAACCTGACATCAGGAAAGAAATGACTGGTGTGACCATAATTAAATCAGAAGTCAGAGCCACACTAGGGAAGATGAAGAATAACAAAGTCAGTGGCCCAGAAGACATTGTTGTAGAAATGGTCACAGCACTGGGTGAGAAAGGTGTAGACATCATAACTAAGATAATCAATAACATCTACGACTGTGTTGAGCTCCCTGGAGACCTGTGTAAATCAATCTTCATCACTCTACCAAAGAAGGCTGGTGCAGTTGACTGTGAGGTTTTCCGCACAATTAGTCTGATGAGGCACATCACCAACATAATATTTCACGTCCTGTTGGCAAGATCATGGAAAATTCTACGAGCCGATACTGGCAAAGAACAGTTAGGCTTTGTAGAAAATTCAAGCATGTGTAATGGAATCTTCACCCCAATAGTGCTAACTGAGGGAGCTATAGAAGTACAGAAAGACCTGTTTGTATGCTTCGTTGACTACACCAAGGCCTTCGAGAAAGTCCGCCGTGAAGCCTTGTTTTAACTTTTGCAACAACTAGACATACATGGGAAAGACATCAGACTTCTGCAGAACCCATACTGGCATCAAAGCGCAGCGGCACGAGTAGATGGCAACATAAGTGAATACACCAAGATAGAGAGAGGTGTGAGACAAGTGTGTGTGTATTCGCCTGATCTCTTCAACATCTACAGCAAATATATTGTGAGAGAGCTCGAGAACCATCCTGGGTGGCATGTGGGGACTACAATTTGAATAATCTTCACTATGCTGATGATGTGGTACCAACTGCAGACTGTGAGGCTGAACTACAGACCCTTCTCAACACAGTCGTTGAGGCCAGTCGGGCTGAGGGACTCTCAATCAATGTAAAAAAGACCGAATGCATGGTGATCAGCAGGAAAAAGGTAAGGCCCATTAATCAACAACAAAATTGGACAAGAAGAAATAAAACAGGTGCCAAGCTTCAAATATTTGCACAGCTTAATTACTGAAGATGGGAGATGCGACCAAGAATTCAAAAAGAGGATAGGGATGGCAAAAGAATGTTTTGAACAGATGGACAAGCCTTTAAGAAACAAGACGCTGTCCCAGAATACCAGAAAAAGACTTCTGCCCTGCTATGTGATACTAATACTAACTTATGGAAGTGAGTGCTTAACCATTTCAAAATCGATGAAGAAAAGGCTCGAAGCAACAGAGATGTGGTTTTACAGGCGCATGCTAGGTATTTCATGGACAGAAAAGAAAAGCAACAACAGTGTATTACAAGAAGGAGACGCAAAGCTATTACTGATGAAGACTATCCGACAACAACAGCTTCGGTTCTTAGGACATGTGCTAAGGAAAGGTGCCCTCTCAAACCTAGCACTGACAGGGAAAATAGAAGGCAAGAGGAGCAGAGGGAGACAGCGAATGACATAGTTGACACGCCTAAGCGAGGTAACAGGAAAGACTACCATAACTCAGCTTAGAAATGCACAGACCGCAAGGAGTGAAAGATCATGACGCCCAAGTCCTAGAAGGATATGGCACCTAGACAGACAGACAGCACAATATATGAAACTACCCTGCTACTGGTACCTGAAGCCCGGCAAGATGTAGGTTGGCCATCCTCTAGCACAGATCGACCTGAGGAAGCCTGTAGTCAATGCACAAAGTTTCCAGGTCATTCTCAAAAATTTCTTTCAAAGTCATTGTTTGCCTTCTTGTGCCCATGACCTTCCAATAATTATAATCGATTTCTTAACTAGACAGTCATTATCTATCAATTCACCTTGTTAAGGGAAATAGTGTCACAACCTGGCATTAAACCAAACTGTATCACCTTGATGTGAACGTGTTCTCTAAGAAGTATGCCAGTAGAACTTTTAACTACCTTCATGATACTTACCAATAATTTCACTTTCCTATCTTTTCAAATCAGATGGGACATGGCTCATCCCATAGAGTTCACATACACTACCATAAGCATGAAACCAGCCTCGTTCAACTTTTAATGCTTCTACAACTACCCCTGATGCACCATATTCCACAATCCATGCAAAAAGCTTCAAACTTTTTAAGAATAGATTTAGGCAAAAATCAAGCTCAGGTCATGTACACAAGAAGGTCACTGATAAAAAGAATTAAAAGTATTGACCCAAGGATAGGACCTTTTGGAACTGCAGCTTTCTTTAAAAAGGGTTCCAAAGAGTTGTTCAAAACAACCTTCATGTTGCATTCACACTTAAGTAATGTTTGACATCAAAGACCAATGCTATAGATTTAAGTATTTCAAACAGCCTAAATCGTTCTTAATGATTGACATTTACTCCTTTCTACGTTTAGTAGGTTAAATAGACTGGCACCAGGCTATAAAAGCCAGTTCTTTCAAAGCCCCGGTTCACAGGTGGTTGTGTGACCACGTGACTGTTATTTCTTGGAACTTTTTAATGGTTATTCATTGAGAAGAAATTTGAAAATTGGCACATGTTTCACCAACTAAACATTTCTTTACCAGCAAACGTGAACACTTTGATGATCGAGATGAACCTTTCTGGTACGGTTTTCTAAGGATTTAAGTTTTGAAATTTTCGTATTTTTAATTTTTTTGTATTGTCCTATTGTTGAATAACATTACTGGTTGAATAATTCATGACACCATAATTTCATTTTAAATGATCCATTAAAAGTATAGCAAAGAGTACAAATAATATCTTGCGGCTCTGGTACTCACAATACTTCAAAGTATGCTTGTCGATGGCCACAAGGCTAATAACCACTCTGAAAAAGGAACCGTTGTACATTCCTCAGTCATATGGGATTGTTTGTTAACGGTTTAATTTTTTAGGTAAAGAAGTACACTCAGTGCACTGTTATTTGAGGTCTGTTTTTTTGTCAGTTATGGATTAACTTACGCCATTCCTACTGTTATAAGTTTTCGGGATATGCAGAGGGTTATATGCTACCTCTCTTTTGGGATACATTGCTGGACAGGGATGCACTTCCTGCCAGTTGCTGGTTGTAGGAGACATTTCATTTCACCGTCATTAATGAGGTTGTCAAAGTAATGTTTTTAAAATTGTCATTTAGAATTATACGGAGTACAATGTATCTTGCCGGAAGCAGAACCTCATCATATACAGTCTGTAATTTTTTTTGAAGTAGCCATCATTTCACTTTCACCCCAACTTCTTTTTATGCAGTAATACAAAATTGAAATCCCCAGCCATTAATAAATGCCCTGTTAACTTAGTGCCAACTTAATGTTATCAGACAAATGTTGCTACTTTTGTAACGGGACTTGGAGCAGCTTGTCCATAATTTTGGTTGCCTCCCACCTTTACTTAATATGCTTATAATGAAATAAATTTTGCTTACATTAACCCAGGTGACAATAAATTTATAATTATGACAAGTGAATTCGATCCAGTTTTTGAAGGCAACATTCATTCAAATGAATTTGGAGAAGGTAATTTTGCGTCTCTCTTTCTGAATTGCGTCTTTGAAGTTGACGTACAGTTTTTGATTCTTTTTAGATAAAGGAAATGTAGCGAACATGCTTTTTTGTGAACATGTGGCTCAAGAACTGTTTAATAGGCTTGATAAGTAAGATTTTTATGATGTATTGACTTGAAGGAGTTTTTGTAGCAGATTGGTGTTACTTTGCCAGATACGAAAAGGAAAATTTTTCTGGACATGTAAACTTGTGTATGTCCAAATTTATTAAAAGGTCGTAATTATGACATTAGTTAAAAGGTAACGAGCCTTCAAGGCTATTAATAAGAAATAATTAAGTTTGTGGTGTATGGGCTACATTTTTATTTCTACAAAATGACTGAAATATATCAGTTATGCCAATGAATTTTAATTTACGCTTACCAAAAGCTAAATTACTTTTGGGCTTTGGTTTAATGTGATGTATAGGTTAAACACTGTAGTTCTGTTTATCTGATAAGTAAAAAGTCAGCTTTAGAGTATGTTTAGCCCTATAAAAATTTACCGTTTTAGATTTTAGTCAGGGTGTACTCGACGATGGCTTACATTTATTATAAGCTTATAAGATGTTTTTTGCTGCTTTTTATTCCTGAAAATCTCCGACTTCCAAGTATATATGTGTACATAATTTACACGGAAGGATTTTAGCCATAGTTTGTTATGGTTTTTTTTCATGCAGCATGTTTCGAAATCTTTGGTGAAGAAAGGAAATATTGCTTTCCTTTGCCAAATACCAATTATTAGTACCATTTTATATCAAGTTTGATTAATAGTGTTTCACCTTCATGTCTGTCCAAGTTATGTAACTGAAATATTTTGAAAGAAAATGAATCGTTGTGGATCATCTTAAGGAATACCAAAATTTGGTTACCATTCCTTTTTAAAACCTTTGACAGGCCATACAGCAGCAAGTGCGCGCCAATTCAAAGTAGCATACGGCCTAAAAATTAATACAAAATGTGGTATTGCGTGAATAAGAAGACCTCCCTCAAGACGAATCAAGACCTCCCCCCCAAGACGAATCAAATCAAGAAGTCACTTTGGTGGAAGACAGGATCGCATTCACTTTGTTGCTACTCAAGATAACAATTGGCGTTTCTGCAAATATCTATAATTTCCTATTGCTTTTGATACATGCACTGGACACGTGACCACAAATTATTTCCTATGGCGAAAAACCTCTCAATGCAAATGATTTCTGCTTTTCATATTTCACACGAGGAGCACGAGAAATGAAGATAAGGGAGTTACTAGGAGTTTATGTAGTCAAAGTCTGGATATATTTCGCTTAGTAAATTTAGTAAATAGATATGGTTTGTGTAAGGCGTATGAAACTTAATTTAAGGAACAGTAATCTTCCGTAGTTATTGCCTTTTATTCGTATCAATATGTTATTATTTTTTATGTTCTGTTAATAGTAATATTCTACTCCTAAATATAAGATATCGATTTGGGTACTTGATTCAGCAAAAGTTTATGTTATTTGGAAATTACAATAATTCTTTTGATAGCATTGAAGGGTAGCTCATTTGCTGCTTAAAATTTTGATATATGCATATATATTATCAATGCATTTTTTATCTTTGTACCGTTATGTTTATTTTCATTGGCTTGTTATTAGAAACAGGGTGGTACATTTAATTTCTTTAGGTCAGAAATTAGATTAATCGCTTTGTGCACATGCTTCAGCAGGCTAAATATTTGCATACCGAATTGTTGACATTGTGCCTCTGGAGTTGTTGCAAAACCTATTACGTTTTGGAAATTATAGATGCAGGATAAGTTTAGTACGCGGTTTTCGGTACTAATTGACTTGTGTTGTACTGTTAGGTAATTGTTCCATTTTTAATGATTACATTTTGCTTCCCCTCCCCTCCCCCCCCTCATCCCCTCAGCAACGTCCGTTAATGTTGGATGGGGAAAGAAGGAAACTCAGTTCCATGGGTCAGCAGGAAAACCAACTCAGCAAGATTTAAAAGCACCGGTAAGTGAGAAATGGATATTTTAACTATCTATGCCATAAGCAAACTATTAACATCTAGTATTAATAATCCATTTGTCCACCTGAAACACTACTGCTACATCCACCTCTCTCTCTCTCTCTCTCCCTCTCTCTCTCTCTCTCTCTCTCTCTCTCTCTCTCTCTC
>RDPX01000341.1:216424-228513 GCA_003991215.1 Morbakka virulenta
AGAGAGAGAGAGAGAGAGAGAGAGAGAGAGAGAGAGGCAGACAGACAGACCAAATAGGCTGGAAATGAAATACTCAAAAGCTATCTTACGCCAGGTCCGGTTAAACTTTTTGCCGATCATTTTTGTATTATTTTATACTGACGGAGAGAATACTGTAGCTATTCAAAGAAATAGTTGACCTGGGTGCAGTTTGCATGACTACAGCCAGAATGTGTAACGTTACCATACTTCTCTTTCCTTTGTACACTATTGGCTGCTGTCACCATTGGTTTGCATTTGTTTTTTGTACTTTCTTTGTTTTAGGAATACGAAAGATCAGAGTATGGAATAGAGATGGCACTCTTTTTTCCACAAATGAAGTACTGGATGGACTTGAGCAAGCTCTATGTTGGAGGTAAGTGTAGTAAATGCAGACTTTGCTCTTGTAAAGAAATTTTTTCTTTTTCAGTTAATTTTTTTCTGTTACGTTGTAAACTTTTGATATCGATATATAAAGTGTGTCAATTGAACGTTAATTCCGAGTTTCAAATTAATCATTATCTTTAAGATTAAATTGAACTGAAAATAAAACACGACTAATTAAAGTGCTTTTTCCTTCTTTAAGGTTTGCATGTTAGGAGCAAGTTTAGCGATTTGGAAGAAAGCGATTTGTTTTGTGCCTCAGGGTTAAATGTTAATAGTCGCAAAGTCAATGCTTCAGGAATACGTGTACCTGGATTCAATCAATCAGTCTTCACTTCTCAGTCCAGGCGTACAAATATAACTCATTTTTTATTGCAAATGGAATTGATTAATTTTTACGATTGCACATTTTGGGGGGCTTGCCAAAGTCATTCTTATTTCAGGTATAAAGAAAAAGTTGTACGTTTTTTGATTGTGTCCTTCCTCTCTTGACTAAAGGTTTTGTTCATATCAATTTTCTTTTCACAGGAACTATTTTTTGTCAGGAATACCTTGAATACCTGCGAACTGATTAAAAAGCCGGCAAGATAAATTTTATGTCGATCAATGTCAACCACTCACCCCCTACCTATATTTGTTTCCTTTTTGACGACATGACCTATTGTTTTTATTAACAGGCCTTCTGGAAGAGTCATTGCATCCACGCAAAGAAAACAGAATAAACACGACGTCATATTTTTTGAGAAAAACGGTCTGAGGCATGGTAACTTTACTTTACCTTTTGGCATAAATGATGTGAAGGTAAATAAAGTTAATAAATAAGTAAATGAAGATAATAATAACTAAATAATAATAATAATAATAAGTAAATAAAGATAATCACGTATACAGTATCATTTCATAGTTCCGTTATTGGTCTTCATATCACTAGATCTTAAGCAAGAAGTTTATCATTACCTCTGCCCGAGACAAGATCCATAAAATTAAACTCCCTTGCATTTCAAGGACCTCATTTTCAGGTTGTTTTTTATTTTTGCTGTGATAAAAAAGGCACAAGTTGTTTTCGGCTGTAGTGAACGAAAGAATTAAAATGATCAGCTTGTTTTTTATAATCAGACAATATTTGCTTGTGGATGTTGTTTGTTATCAGTTCAGCTTTATCTCTTTAACAGCTGGTACAAATTGTATTTAATGCTTAAAGCCTCTTATATTCAGCACGCAGCTTGTTGTGAAGTGTGGTATTGCAACGTTAACCAGTTTATAGAAGTCAAATGTCAATATAGTTAATTTCAGGGACAATATATTCGAAATAGAATAAAGTAGTTGTGTACAATTCTGCACAGTAAGTTTTTTTGTTGCGTGCTGCAGTTATGTGCTTGCAAAATAATGTGCAATTAACAGTGAAGATTATAGAGTTTGCTGTTATGTCGTAATGAGGCCTTAAAAAGTCGTAACTTGAACTTGTACTCTATCAAAAGCACCAACCAATCTTGGTTGACCATTACATCATTTACCGCTCTTTACTTAAACTTTCTGGAAGGATATGTGTTGTGTTTATTCTACAAAAGATCATTTTATGATCTTTTGTAGACCCTGCAAAAGATCATTTTATGATCTTTTGCAGGGTGTTTGGTACTTTGAAGCCACAAATTCACCACACTATATTCGTCCGTAGTACCCAACATAATATTGGTTACAGGTCATTCGGCTTTTCTTCTTCCGCTTTTCTGCTTCCGCTTTTCCCCCGGTAATACCGTGACAACCTGTTTTTGGTTAACTATGCCAATTAAAATCTTTTGTTTTTTATTCAAACGGATTTTTATGTATTAAAATGTGTGATACCTGACCACTGCAAGGAGTGAGAAATTTAATACCAAAACGCCCAAATATTGATTTTGTATCTGGAAAAGCACCGCGAGAAATACTGATAAAAATCCGCTAAAAAGAAAATTGAATAGTAGCTTTCACATCAAGACAGTTTATAATTAGTATGGAAATTATTTAACATATGTAGTTGCAGTATTTCCTGTTGTTATTATTGTGTATGGCATTATTGGCGATATCGCCTTTTATTATGGCAGCCTGCTCCGCAAGGTTTCACAATGACACTTTTAATTTTAGGTTTTAGAAATGGCCTGGAATAGTAATTCTGACATTTTGGCTATATTGATAGAAGATCTTCATCTTGACAATCAATCAGATGTTAAACGAGTTACCAATTCAAAACCCTTTGGTATGTGTGCTTGTGCTTGTCACACTTAATTAATAAATTTCACGGTCACAAGAATTGAAATTTGTTTTTGTTTTTAAATGTAGAATGGCTACACCATGACTGGGTGACAGGACAACAGGTAGACAAGAAAAGAGACAATTACGACTCGCTAAGTAGTTACTTAATGGGCGAGGTAATGCATGCTTGTTTACCTAAGTGCCTGTCTACTTGCTAGAATGTATTAATAGAATGACCAGAAAGTATAGAAAATATTAATGTATTGACTAACTGGATAGACTGATTTAAAAAGTCTCAGTTTGCTACCGATTGACGCAGTGATTGATAGCGTAACTAACAGTAGCTTCATTTCTGGCCAAGCGCTTGTCTTGTTGACTGACATTTATTCCTTGTGGTCATCCTGGCTTGCTACAGGAGTACATTGACTAATCGACTGACTAACTGGTTCAAAAATATACACTGTTGGTGAAATTTTGCCAACTCTTTGAATTCTGAGTGCTTTTGTACATCCTGTGATTTGAGTCTTTTTTAGATCTAGGGTTAACGGTTATCTCTTGGCTTGACTTTGATATTTTTTCATTCTTTGTAAGGAATAAAAATCCACATAAAACTTGTACCCTGGTTTAGACTTGCATTAACACAAGAATAGCAACCAAGTCTCTCCAGTGGGCTGTTACTTACTTGACATTAACTGGTTGTCATATTCATATAGGTATGTTGCAGCTGGTGGTTATTGTACAAGACATTTTGTTTTAGACGGTGCCTTGATACCATCGATGGTACTAAAAATAAGCAGATAATCCCTTATAATACCATGTCCTTTAAACTGAAAACAGTAAAAAGTGACGTTTGCCTGTCCTTAAAACTGAGTGAATGTAAATGGTTGGTCTTACATGATTTCCGTTGATTTTTATTTAATACAAGTTATTCGATAAAGACATAAAGATAAAGGAAGTGACGTATGAGCAACTACTGGCAGATCACCAGAAACTATTTGTATTTGAATTTAACAATTTCACTTTGGGTCACTACATTTTTAAAGAGACGAGGAACTCGGATAGGTAAAATGTAACTAAGCTGTGGATAAAAACATATTTCTCCGTAACCTGATGTGTTCAAAGTGATCATAGGTCAAATCATTGTTGGGGTAGAATACGCCAAATAGTAATTTGGCTTTAATTGTCTTTTAATTTCTGTCGCGGAATCAGTTACCAAAGTTGCCGGCGACAGGGTGAACAACCGCGAGAATGGAATTCAGTCTCCACGTACTAACCTTTTTGAGCATACCAGGACAAAGATAATAGTTACTGTTTCCAGATCACCCTACCAAAACCACTCCAAACTGCCACGACAACCAAACACTCTTGTACTCCAAAAGCCTCCCTAGACAAATATCACACAAGAGTACTTCACTTCTCAGGTATAAAGGTATACACGAGGTCCCCATGTTTTGTGTTGTACTAGCTATTTTTACAGAAATGCAGGAAAATAACAAATAATGTGCTAGCTTATAATCTATGAGGGTCTATCAGTTAGTTGTGAGTGTAAAGCTCATTAAAAATGATTACACTTTTATTAGGAATTTGTAATTTTGTACCTACAATTAGATGTACATTTTGCCTACTATCCTTTGAGATATTGGTTGTGTTCAAATAGATTTTGACATCAACACTAACAGATTCTTCCAAGACCAGATCAGTTTTTGGACGTATAGTCTATCGGGTTTTTCTATTATGTTAGTTCAGATATGGACCACAGGAAACTATCATTGGTATTTAAAACAAGAACTGTTATTCGGAGAAGAAATTGATGGTGGCGTAGCTGATATGCATTGGGATCAAGATAACCCAGGGAGACTTCATATATTATGCAAAAGTAAGAAAATAGAGTCGCAAAGAAATGTTATTTTTGTATATATTTATATATCTATCTATATCTATAGTTATATCTATATCTATATCTATATATATATATGGTTAACGACAAAAAAATCAACAAAACTTAGTTTTCATTGTCATTTTCATGTTTTCACAATCGTCTGCTAAACAAAGCTGAGGATTAAGAAAACATGAAACTGACAGTTCTAAACTAAGTTTTGTTGATTTTTTCGTCGTTCACCATATGATAGCTCTAATATTCTTATATTATTAAGCACTGTCGATTGCTAATAATTACTTTGATACTGGTATCTAAATCTATATCTATACATCTATATCTATGTCTATATCTATATCTTTATCTATATCTATATATTCTGTACATATTTTCTCTTCTTGATTAAAAGGAGCCAGATTGAAATAGCAAATATTGAACTAGTAATGAATGGCAAGTAGAAGTATTGCGGTTTACATGTTAACAACTTTGTGCCACGTTTTTAAGGATAAGACCTGCCAACCTCTGTGGCTCCGCACCAAGCGACCCTAAATCCACCATTTAATAGAGTCGACGGGGTTTCTTATATAAAACAGATTAAAATAAATTCATTACATTTAATAAGGCGAGATGTACCCATTGATTTTCAGCTCAAAAGTAGTAGAACTCGTGACCTTTGCAACCAAGAGAAATGATTCGAAATCTTCACTACTTTTGATTGCAAAGATCCTGAGTTCAGATGTCATTTGTTTTATGCAACATTTGTTAACATTAGAATTAATACGTTGGTTAAAAATTCTTCAGATTTATACGTTGTTTCCTAGACTCTATGCAATTGTTCTGCTGAGAAATAAAGATTTTCTTAAGCATCCCGTGTTGTACCTACAAAGTAACGATAGTTGTTTTAATACATGTCTCCCAAAAGATGTGCTGATATATTTAATGCTTTACTTGTGGTAATTCCAGAATAGCTAATCCCTCTAACCTCTGCACTACATAATGTATTCAAATATAGCTTTTGTGATACAGAACGTAAATATCATAATATATTCATATGTTTAAGAGCTATTCTGCTGGCAACCCTCTGGACCTAGACGGAGAGGGCTGAGAGAAAATTAACGACAGCCCGGCACACAGAACGTTGATCCTCATTTTGTTATTTCATTAATGAAGTATCTCTTGCTCTGTATTTACTCATTACACTGGTAAACAATGAAAAAAGGCTTTTTTTTTCTGGAATGGAATTTAAGAACAGTTTTAGACTAATTTGAGAGTGCTGAATTCAAATCTGATTTTAGATTTTCTCCATCACATCAATTTTTGCGCTATACATATTTATATTTTTTCGTAAATTTTTAAGAAAATAATATCCTGTCAAATAGTGTAGCAAATAAAGGCCGGATTATGTGGTTCATTTTGGTAAATTTACTTTTCATTTAGTCTCCCAATAAGCTGAAGAAAATGTTTGTTTTCTTAAAACATGCATAACTTAACCATTTTTAATGATACGAAAGTAAACAAACAGACTTTAATTTACATAACACTCGTTTGCAAGTAGTGTTTTTTTTATTGATTTTATCACTAAATTTAGTTATTTATTGTTATTTATTATTTAGTTATATTGTTATTGTTCTGCTGGGGTTTTTTTGTGAAACAATGCCTAAGGTGTGAGAGGTTGGGTAGAAATTCAAGGAACAACTCAGGTAGCTTACAAATGTTTTCTTGTCTGCAGGATGAGCTACTGACCTAACAATGACGTCTGCATCTCACAGAAGAAGTGATCCAAATATATTTTCCTACATCTGTAGGAGCTTTACTTTGAAGAATCAGAGGCGAAACATTACTGAATTTGTCAAGAGTGTGTATTTGGCTTACTTCAAAGTACCACTTGGAGACCAAGGCAAGCATTGAGCTCCTTACGAAGTGTGCAAAACCTGTATCGAGACCTTGAGATCATAATCTCAAGAAAAGAATGCAAAACTCGAGTTTGGAGTGCCTGTGGTTTGGAGAGAGCCAAGCAATCATTTAGATAACTGCTATTTCTGCCCTGTCAACAAAAAAGGTTTCAATAAGAAAAACAAGCAATATTTGCAGTACCCAAGTATCCCTTTAGCTATTCGACCAGTTGCCCATAGTGAATAAATACCTGTACCAATATTTACTGAGATTCCAAGAATTGATGACACAGATCTCTGCTCACCTTCTTCTAGTGATGAAGAAGACACTTTCCCTAAATACCTTGCAGGTTTCCACTTTGCATTGGAATTTTGAAGTAATTTTCTGTTGTTGTTTCTCCTTTAACCTCAGTATTAAATACAGAAATTTTTTTTTCAGATGGAACGTATTACAGTTATACTTGGATTACAAGTGTTTTCCACAGTGTCGGGAATGTTGGAAATATCTCAACAGTGGCAGTTATCGACGGAAGTAAGTAGTTATTCTGACCATTGTATTTTCAGTACCCTGTTCATGGAAATGCGGGTTGTTACATACGCTGTGGCCTATGCCACACTGTAAAACAAAGTATATACCACTAGGTAAATCTGTTATGCCCAACCAAAAAAGTTACAAAAGTAGTCACATAAGACCATATGTCGACATTTTTTCAATTCGTTGTACAGAGCGTGACCACCTGTATTTTAAATAACCCGATTTAAATATTTTCGTTTTGCGTCTTCAATATTTTTTCAGTTAGTTGTAATTGATGGAAGCGAAGAATTTTAAAACCAGCTTTTTTTTAGATTATGCAATGGTAACTGAAGAGATATATGATATTTGTTTTTTGTAGAAAAAGCTCTACTGACACCTTTCAAGCTTCTTGTCACACCACCACCGATGTCAGCACAGGAACTGATTTTTCAGGCACCCATAAACCATCTTTGTTTTGGCCCAGAGGAACTTTCCAGTAGCTTTGCAGCCGTACTATCGAATGGAAATTTGTTAACTGCAATGGCTTTACATCCAGAGGTTGAAAGTCGCATGCCAGCATACAAAGTAAACAACTTCGGAAGGTAGGCCATTTGTGTTTGCTGAAAATGAATACTTTTTTAAAAGTTGACGTTAATTGGTAGACGTCAGCAAATATCTGGAGACCGGGGTAAAGTGACCAATGGTAGGAATATTTCTTTTGCTTGTAAAGTATACTTTACAGCAACTTTTCTTGCTTGGTTACGTACTTACTTAATACTTACTTACGCAACATTTACTTACTTTTTTACGTACCGATAACAACAATAACTGAAGTACCACACGATAAGCCAGATTTACTAGTATGGGACAATACAAATAAAAACATGTTCGATTATAGAGAGCAAAACTTTACCAATCTTATTATGTCCAGTTGCTTAAAAATGTAGTCTCGGTACTGCTTGCTACAAAGACACGATGCGATGTCAAAAGTGTATCCTGAAAACAAACGTCACCAAATGTTACCCAGTAATTAAGTTTTGGACTCTTTCCGCTAAACAACACTGCAACCTAGTTGGATGCTATACCCGTCTCCTCAGAAGAGTATTAAATCTTTCATGGAAAAAATCCAACTCTTGTATTGATATACATTGACCTACCTAGGGTATCAACCTTAGTCCAAAGGAGACGCGTTCAGTTTGCTGGACACTGTGCACATGCCTCAGATGAACTTGTGTCGTCGTTCCTCTTATGGAGCTATCCATCATCACTCAATCATCATTTCCAGACATCATATGCAGGGACACTGCCATCGCCAACGAAGACCTTCTAACAGCTATGACCGATCGGTTATACTGGAAGTGTGTAGTGTTTTCTATCTCGGCGGAGGCCGCAAGGTGATGATGAGGAAGTTTTGGGATCAAAAGGAATACGAATATTCAGTAAAATACGAGAACATGAAATACTGCTGGAATCTATCACAAAAATTGCTACTAATTTCTTCATAACAATCCTGACCTCGTAAATTGGGACAGACCTGAAAAAGCGTGTTCGGTAGTGGAGTTTGTCTGCCCTGCTGATGGGAATATTGCGCAGAAAATAATGGTAAAGAATGATGCCTATGGCCTACCGATTTGAAGCTTACAAATCATTACCTTGATTACATTTTCTTACTGATACCAATTAATGTAGGGGGTCTTTGGTACCAGCAAAAATGGGCATTATTCCATCTAAAAGAACACGGTTTTGATAAAAGAGAAGTACTAACTTTATTCGAAAGGCAAAAAAAATGCCTGACGCGATATCTTCTCGTTTTGTGTTGGTAGTTTCATTTTACCTTCTGAGCGGTTCGATATCAAATGCTTAGGATGGAAGGCATTATTCATTTAAAGTTTACTCCTCTTTTGTATTTGGTAGAATTAATTCTTTTATTAGCTGAAAAAGGAGTGAAATTGGCCTGAGTCAAATGGTAGTTTGAATCGAAAAAAAAATAGTTGTTGACTTATCTTAATTTTCAGTGGATTTTTACTCTATAATCGTTATTGAAGATGAGAAGATCAACAATTTTGTTACTTTGCATGGAATTTTTTCTGCGTAATATTGTTGCATTCTTTCCCATTTTCAAATAGTTTACCTTTATTTCTCATTACACGATTGTTAACCTTTTCGTGAGATAGTCCTAGATGCAACTTTAATCAAGCACTGAGAAAGTAAATAATGTTTTTGTACTTTCCCATTACGTACAATATGCAAAAGGACTTAACATAGTACTGGTGCGTGACAACAACACAAGATCTGTACAATAAACATTTTTTTTAACAGATACGATATTTCCTGAGTAAACATTGTTAAATTGAATAAAATTTTATAAATTGGTCGCCCATAGTTTTTTTATGATTTTTCACTGTAATCATGTTTGAAATTGTTGGCTACTATCTGGTTTCTGAGGCTTCTAAAACGTTGTCGAGAACTAATTTAGATTTTTAACCTTATATTATATATTATTTTATTGTAGAGTCATTGGCTGTGAGGACCATCCGCAGTGGCTTAGAATCCAGGAGTTGTTATGGCTTCAGAAAGATTTAGTTATACTTGCCGTGCACGAAAAGGGCAGTAATTGTAGAATATCTGCCGTTCTTTTAGAGCTACATGAAGATGATGCTGGTTTATCGTCATTTTTGGTTAAGTAAGTATTTTTATTGCCCTTACATCAAAATTGATTTTACGATATTTGTTTACCTCATAAGATAAATAAGATCCAGTTTCCACCCATCAAAGATATTTTTTTATTCATCCTGCCACCTATAAAAGTGCTGTTTTTCTGAATATCTTTCCTCGGTTGAAGGCCAGATGGCAAAACCTGCGCTCAAAGGCTGAAAATTAACCTACGGTGGTACGAGAGAGCAAAATCAGTCAGAGGTAGCATTTGGCCGCAAAGGAGGCCGGGTATTATTTAGACCAACATGTTTTGAAACGACATCCTTTGGTAAAAAGAATCTATTCAAACATGATTCATGTAAGGCTTAAAACGTTTTATTCCTCGTAACAAAAGACTGATTATTGAATTTTTCATTTTGAACCCTTTTTGGCCAACTAACACCATGTATTGAAAAAGTGGAGTTTACCTTTAGGTATCAAAGGAACGGGGAAATTTCCAAACATCAGCCATAGCTTGATGTTTATTCAACGCCTTTTGATATTAGCATTATTAGCATTTGATAATGTCCGACAGGAAGATCTCATACAAATGCTTGTGGACTTAGGCCTTGAAGGCAAAGACCTATGCTTCGTCCGAAATCTGTACTGGGATCAAGAACCAACATTGCGTGTTGGGGGGAAGCTATCGGAATAGAAAGCATTCAAAAGAGGCATCAGACAAAGATGCTTACTTTCGCTTTGTCTGTTTGGCTTATATTCAGAGATAATTCTTAGACATATTGATACTGTTAGGGGAATAGTTGTAGGTGGAATGTAAATAACATTCTGAAGCCAACCTAGCGAACCTACAAGAAATGTTAGACGTAACCAGCAGAATTGGGGAGGAAAAAGGACTCCGGATCAACGCGGCAAAAACCAAGTACATAGTGATATCTCATGAACAGACACCCCCACTAATGAGTATAAAAGTTGAGGATAGGAGCATCGGCAATGTAAATGAGTTTATTTAGGCTCTGTGATTACCAATGATGGCAGGTGTGATGCGAAAGTGAGGAAGAGAATAGCAATTGCTTGTAAAAACTTTCTGAAAATGAGGCGACTTCTCAGCAATCGTCAAATCAACAGGAACGTTAGATACAGAATGATAAAATGCTATATCTGGTCAACCTTAGTTTACGGATCAGAGTTGTGGATTTTTAACAAGATAACCATTCGAAAGAATGAATCGCTGGAGATGTGGTGCTTACGAGGAATGCTCATTATTATTTACACGCAACACTGGACAAGCTTAAAAGTATTATAAGTTGCTTGAACAGAAAGACTGTTTCAAAAAAATTAGATCTTCAAAGATTTGTTATTTTGGACACATAGCAAAGCACACTTTCCTGCAAAAGGATATCTTGACAGAAAAGATTGCTGATAGGAAACCCAAAGGTAGACCACGCTACAAATGGACAGATAACATTAAGATATGGACATAGGTTGCGCATCATTGGAGCCAAGCGTCTCGTGAAGAAGGGACCTGAAGTGAAGTGATTTTGATATTAGCTTTAGTTTTAAATGTAATTTTTCCAGATAACCGGTTGGCAGACAACGAACATGGTTTACATGACAAGTGTTAATTATTTAGGTGTTCTTTCCAAGAAACCTTTAATTGATCTTTCAAACATCGCAAAAGTGTACTAAAATAGCTTAGGCAGCTTAACTGTAGGCTTTGGTAACCTTTTTTGAAAAGAGCAGAAAGGATAATAGCTCTTCATTTCGGGCCAAGGAGTAAGGAATAAAGTAATTCAAAAAATTGTGAAATATTTTCAGGGACATTTAACATTTTTAAAAAAAGAACTGATTAAATTTGGCTGTTGATCAACAAAGGTTTTGACACTCAGAGTGCTTTTTTCAAATGTCCAACAATGTTACAAACCAATAGACGTTTGTGGATGTAAAAGAAAACACAACGTTTGGCAACCAAGGGTGGTATGGCTTAATTGGTTTTAGTTGGTTGAAACGTCAGTCTAGTAAACAGGGAATCTTTGGTTCGAACCCGAAAAGTGCCCTGCTTTTTTTCCATAAGATGTTTCTGTGTTTTAAGAAATAGTGAACACCTTTTCACTTTTTGACTGCAAAAATGGTAACATAATTCAGTAGTAGTTTATAGATATTATTACCTCCGCCAGGAAGATAACGTTTTCGCCAAAAATGATAAAAATAAAATGAAATAAGCATCGTTGAGATTGATTGAACAAAAATTAGTAAACCAAAAAAGGAACTATTTATATACACACATGAGACCATGACGGAAGTATTATGGTCATTGTACAAAGCATGTGATTTTATTCAAATGAATACGGGACTAAAATATTTTCCAAATATTTTAGCTGCTTGGCGGAGATTAAAGTTATCTGAGTACTTTTCTGTATTAATACTGGAAGTTGTTGCAAGTTTATGCCACTTTTAGTTTGAAACACATCAAATCTCGATTTTATTTCGAATTACCTGATATCAGAAATACATTGAATGATAG
>RDPX01000341.1:236692-257968 GCA_003991215.1 Morbakka virulenta
CTACTACTACTACTACTACTATTACTAATACTACTACTACTACTACTACTTCTACTACTACTACTACCACCACTACTACCACTACTACTGCTACCACTACTATTTTACTACTACCACTACCACTACTACTACCACTACTATTACTACTACTACTATTACTACTACTATTTCTACTACTACTATTACTACTACTTCTACTACTACTACTACTACTATTACTAATACTACTACTACTATCACTACTGCTACTACTACCACTACTATTACCACTAATTCTACCACTTCTCCTGCTACTCCTGCTACAATTACTGCAATAACAACAACTACTACTACTGCTACCACTGCTACTACTACTAGTACAACTAGTACTACTACTACTTCCGCTACCACTACCAGTACCATATAGTACTGCATAGGAGTGTAGGGGGAAGTATACGTCAATTTGTTGTATTTCCACCCATGTTTGGTAAAATCAGTACTTGTGAGCCAAACACCAATCTTTTACAGTTTTGTGAATCATGTCAAAATATGATTTTGTTTCCATCCGTATTACTCCTATATTACTGTTTCCTTTGCCAAGTATTGTGTGTGTGTTTCCTTTCTAGAAATATTGTATTTGTGATTGCCAGTTACAGTTATGTTGCCCTTTTGCTGAAAACTAATCAATACATGATCATTCTTTTTACTTTTTACCCACAAGGTCTTGGTTTTTGGCTTGACAAGACATTACCGACTTTACGTTGATGGAGCAGAGGTAAATTTATTTTGATAATAAATAAGCTTTGCTGCAGTTTCTTTTCTACAAGTTTTTTTAGACTTCGTTTAAATATAGTTAAAAAGAGTATCATAGGGTTATAAAATAATTAACAATAATTTAGAAAACGTTATAAAATTTTATTAAAAGTCTATAAGATAATTATAAATAATTTTCAAAGGCTTAAAATAATCCGAAACAGTTTAGTGGAGTTTTATTTTGTAAATTTTTAAATTAAAAAACAGCTTTATAGGGGGTCCAATTACTTGAATTAATCAAACGTAGAATTAGACCCCTGTAGATAGAGTTTTTGTAGACTTAAGGGCCGCTATTTATTTAATACCAATTTTAGCTGGGGATAGTGACCTTCAAGCTGGTCTGTGAATGACAAGATGTGTAGTTGACGTTTTCGTAAGAATAGTTAAGCTGCTTTATTTTTGTTATGTATGAGTCGCAAATGAGTCGGCCGATATTTTATTCCAAGAAGGATTTTTTGATTACTGCGCCTTAAAAAAAATCATTTTTCTGGGCTTTTGACCTCGAACCTTGCTGAGATAGTATTTAGGTTAATTAGGTTGGTCTTTTCTGTGTTGTTGCTTGTTTCCTTACGGTAAAAGACGATATAGATCAACATCTGCGGAATACTGTATGTTAACTATTAGATTTATTAAAAGTTGACAGGAAACATTTCCAAGATATGCTTTATATTTTAACAAATCAGTAACGTGGACCCATTCTTGCAAAATAAATCTTTGTTTCTTAATATATATGACAAAGCAGTTTTTTGGAGTATTTAAAACAACTATGTATCACGTATTAAGTATAGAAAATTTGCTCCTACGTTGCGGGAAGGTATTTTGTCATGTGCTAGTTGGTCCTTTTGAGTAATTATAATTACAATACCCCCATGGACCTCTAGATGACTTGACTCACCACATGTCGACGACGAATCGTGAGGTTAACAGTTGATTGTAAGTAAAAAAGGTCAGGCTTTGGCAAGGAAAAATTCGCGATTGCACTTCGTCCAATAAGGAGGAAATATCAGTCTTATGTAATGATTGTTTTTTGCCCAATATACTTGGACCTGATAGCAATTCCAGTTTTTCTACAAGGATTTTAATTACTTATCAGTCAAAACATCAACAGAGCATACGCTATACCATATTGTAAATTAAGTGATTGACCTATACTTTGCCTGTGATTCCTCAGTTAATCATATAACACACCATTATTTAGCCAGTTTTCACATTCTTAGATTAAGCCAACACAAATCACCATGTTATGTTATATTTTGTGTTGAATGTATGACCGTAATGATGATGGCATGCCCATTTTTTCTTTATTTCCTTTGCAGATAATGAATGATTGCACATCTTATGCAATTCACGAAGAATTCTTGGTTGTCACAACGCTGGGACATAAGTGTCGTTGCATTTCCCTTAATTCTTTGAAGAAATGTGAGTAGGCCACATTTGCTATGAGATGAAACTATGAAAATGTTGCCTTATTAAACATAATTGGTAGTAATTGTACTCCCTACTGTAGCTGCCATATTCAAGTAGCCTAACCCTTTTCTGGCAAATGAATAAGTGGTCCTAACAGACCTAACAGATTTCGAGAATATGAGAAAATTAATAACTGAAGATAAGGGTTAGTTATTGTTAGTAGGAAAATAATTTATTAGTAAGTTTGGGCCTTAATTTGTAGTGAACCATTATTTTCGACATCTAGTAAAACCCCGACTAAGTCCTGGAAAACAAGGGTTGTTTTCAAAGTGTTGTTTCAAAATCATATTCAAAACATGGTTCTACTACGGTATTGAGATTACCATACCGGGGCTTTACTTATCATTATCCAGTAGAGTTAGTGTGGAAATCAACTTAGTTTAGTTTGGGAGCAGGCTGTCTGATGAAAACCTCCTTTTCGTGCTGCTGCGCCAAAGTTATTAACTGATATTGTTATATTAACACACACTTTAGAGCTACGAAGAGACAAAATACGTCATTCTAGTTTTGTTTACTACGTAATATTCATCATGTCGTCACCACCAGACTTACGTCCGAGGAAATTATGTCATCACTGTCACCCAAAAGGCACTCCACTCGGGTCACAGGTGAAGATATCGGTAGCAGGATACCGGGTGTGCAGCTGGCAATCATGAACAAACCGATGCTTTGATAACTGAATAACACGTCAAGCAGATGAATGATTTATCGTCTATGGTTGAAGTGAATGAGCTTCAATGGGATTTACTGCGTTTAGGAATGAGATACCCCACAGTTGCAAGTTGCACTGTCTCTCTAAAAGAACACTATGACATAAAACCTGAGAAGGACACTCAGTAAAACCTGCGGCTAATATAGTTACCAGTTATCTTGCACTTGCTTGTCACTAGATCATAACTGTGGATGCCCAGAGGGTGATCTATGTGTAGCACAAGCATATGCCATTGAGATCTTTTCTGTACATATATCACTTCAAAAGTCCTGTGGAGTTGGTGGCAGCGTGTAAAGACTTAACAAGTTGGATGTATGCAGTCACAATTCTGCACACAGATGGCTAACACAGCTTAACATCGTTGTTAGTTCTGCTGAACAGGAACTAACTTGGGTGGAGCTTTTTTCGACTGAGCAGTCCGTGTTAGGAACAACGCTGCTCACTCAGATCATGAGGAGGGTCTAGAAAAGTTGACCTAAACATCGTCTGTTCAAACTTGCAGGGGAAACAAAAGTAAAATAAATGCCATTTATGCGAAAGAAATAATAAATTGAATACGCTGCTTTGAATGTAAGAACACTTTTTGATCGTGAAGAGTCTGCTCATCCAGAACGAAGAGCAGCTCTTGTCGCCAAGGAACTGGCTAGGTACAAAGTGGACATTGCTGCTTTATCTGAGACTCGGTTAAGTGAAGAATATTAGCTTAACGAAAGAGGTGCTGGATACACTTTTTTCTGGAAAGGCAAGTCTGAAGGAATGAAAAAGGATGGAGGAGTAGGCTTTTCTATACCGACACAGATCACAGCTATTTAAGCTGGCAGTATGTAACACCTTTTTGCAACACAAGCTCATCCACAAGGTAACATTGATACATCCTAGGGCATATGCTGGATTACTCCATTACACGAAAGCGTGACCTTTAAGACGTGAGTACAGTAAGAGTTATGCGGTGTGCAGATTCCGGTATTGACCATAAAATTCTTCGTGCTAAAATTAAGATGCGTATCAGGAAGAAGGTCAGAGTAACTGGATTAAAAGTGCCTAAGCGGATTGATGTTTCTAAGTTGTAAATTGAGGGAGTACGTGAAACTCTTGGAAACAAATTTAGTAGCATCACATTCGATAGAACTTGGGAGCAGTTCAAATCACAAGTGTGCACCACATGTGCTGATGTACTTAGTCTTCGAAAGACTAAACATAGAGACTGGTTTGACGAGAATTATGTTGCAATTACCAGTCTCCTAGATGAGAAACGTCTGTCTACGTCCGGGTCAACTAGAGCATGTGTAGAAAGAGCTTTCCAGAAAGCAAAATAGAACCTGCAGCATGAGATTCGACACATGAAAAACAAATGGTGGTCCGAAGAGTCAGCTATCATTCAGAGTGCTTATGACTGTAAAGATTCAAAAGCTTTGTACAGTAGAATTAGACTAGTGTTTGAACCACAACCTCCAAGAATGGTGCCCTTGAGATCTAAAGATGGTTCTATGCTGCCCAAAGATACTGAAAGCATTATGGCACGTTGGACAGAACATTTTACAGATCTGTTTGATAATCCTTTAGAAATAGACGAATTAGTTATTGATGGTCTACCTCAAAAGGATATAATTGAGGAGATGATGACAGATCCCAGTTAAAGGAATGGACGGCATACCCATCAAATTATTGCTGTTTGGAGGAGATAACCTTGCCAATGCAATTCATATCCGTATCCCTGTTATATGGCATGGCAGTACTTTTCCTCAAGATTTGGTAGATGCGATCATGCATTCTATCTATAAGGGGAAGGGAATGAAGTCTAAGTGCGGCGACTATAGAGGTATCAGCCTACTTGACGTAGTGGTTGATGGTTTGGATCTGTCCTGCTATCATTCCAGAGACTCAATGCGGTTTTCGAGCTGGACGTGGGTCAATGGTTATGATATTCACTGCTCGCAAACTTATGGGAAAATGTATGGAGCAGCTGGTACCATTTTATCAAACCTTTATTGATATCACCAAACTTTTGATATCATCAATCGTAGTGCACTCTGGAAGATTCTTATCAGACTTGGATGGTCTGCGAGGTTTGTAGAGATGATTATACAGTTACATCATAATATGAAAGCCCGAGTAAGTTCACTGACAGAGCCAATATCAGTTGATAACGGTGAAGAGCAGAGTGACAGACTGGATCCTACTATTTTCTCAATCTACTTTTCTGTGATGCTTTTTCATGCTTTTAAGGATTGTGATATAGGGGTAAGCATACAGTTTCGAACATCAGGGAAACTTTTCAACCTTCGCGTCTCAATTTAAGCTCTAAAACTTTTCAGAAACTTGTTTTCGAGCTTTAGTATGCAGATGATGCTGATTTTGTTACACATTCAGAGGAGGAAATGCATCTGCTTCTGAATAAATTCTCAAGTATTTGCAAAGCTTTTGGCCTCATTATCAGTCTCAATAAAACTTACGTTATGTTTTCACCTCCAATTGGAGTCCCATATGCTGTACCACATATTCTAGTTTATGGGAAGAGGTTAAAGGTTACTGATAGTTTTGTGTATTTTGGTAGTGCACTGAGCAGGGATTGCACTCTGGATGGTGAAATAAATCACAGAATAGCCAGAGCCAGTTCTGCTTTTGTTAAGTTGAAAAAACGAGTATGGTCAGATTGGGGAATTACATCAAAGACAAAGGTAAGTGTATATAAAGCATGTGGGCTTACGTCTTTGTTATATGGCTCAGAAACATGGACTACGTATAGGCGACATCTCAAGCTTTTGGAAAGGTTTCATCAAAATTGTCTCAGGAGAATCCTTAACATCAGTTTGAATACTTTCACACCTGGTACTGCAGTCCTTGAACGATCCAACAGCACCAGCATTGAGATGTGTATCATCCAGAATTAGATGCGCTGGTGCAACTTGTCAGGGTGGAAGATGAAAGACCCCCTAAACAGCTGTTTTATGGTGAGTTGTCCAAAGGGGAAAAAACACAACACAAGCCGAAAGAATAGGTTTAGGGATGTGCTGAAGAGCAATTTGACATTTTTGGAGATTGATGTGAATAATCAGGAGGTTATTAATAACTGCAAACTGTCTCCAATGGAGTAGAAAAATCAGGGAAGGATGTAAAGAATATGAAGAGAGGTATATTCATGCTGTATTGAAGCGTGCCCTGAGAAAAAAGGATTAAAGAGCAGTGGCTGTTGATATTCAGGAGGAAATGAAGTGCACTGTATGTGTTAGATTTATTTTATCAAAAGCTGGGCTGGTGAATTATCTTAAGTCACACAGTCGAAGGCAAGATCAACAATTTTATGAGAAAACCTTGCCACTTTGCCTATCGATGCTTAATTGCGCCACCTGTGGCCTAGTCTGATCCATGTATGTATGTATGTATGTATGTATGTATGTATGTATGTTTGTATGTATGTATGTATGTATATATGTATGTATGCATGTATGTATGCATGTATGTATGTATGTATGCATATATATTTATGTATATATGTATGTACGCATTTTTGAAATCTGTGATGTCCCACACATCCACACTTGTACAAATCTCCATAAAAATTAACGTCTTTTCTTGATGGATAAAGTCCGCCAATTTTTGTGCTTGGCTAAAGTAAACCAGGCAAATAAAGGGTTGTTTACCTTTATTTACCTATTGCAAGCAATTAACTGATACGTAAAGGAATGTTAAAGCGTGGGATGAATTCGTGCACAGACTTGCATTTGGAACTCATTTTCTCATGTTGTACGCACTGGTTAGGTAATATTAATAAACCCAATATTCCACATCCAGAAAGACAGGTACTGCTTTTAACTTTTTATTCAAAATTAACTCTCTGTTCAATAGTGGTAATTTGTTCCTTCTGATACCTATTTTGCCTTTCCGTGTATGCCGCTTGTTATACCAGGATAGTAAATAACCTGGTTTGGCCTACACCAACAATACTTATACTTGCTATATTTTTCTTATGCAGATAGGGACAATCTGCAAAATTCTGAAGAACTTGAAGAAGGAGTACGAGCAATAGAAAGAGGATCAAAGATTGTTATTGCCGTTATGAATGATAGCAAAGTTGTTCTTCAGGTATTTCGGTATTTACAGTGACAATTATATTGCATTTAAATGTATCTTAGTCAACATGTTGGTGACTTTTTTATGGTAGTGAAAATAGTGTGGAAACGTTATTGGTGGAAGGCATAGGTAAAGGGGTGATCTGCACACCTCACTTTTAAAAAAGGTGAACCCAAAGATTCTTAAAAAATCCAATTAACATTGTTATGAATAAGAAACAATTTAATTAGAGACGGAAAACACATTCCTTCCAGTAACTGGTTTTGTAATTTGTTTCGTCAACAATGATCCTTTGTTGTTTATTTGTTATGGTGTTTAGTAGATGTTCAAATATTTGCCTCTGGCGCATATTTGTTGCTTTCGTGGTGGCACGCACAAACAATCACTTGTAATAAGTGGAAATGTTTTTAATTTTGAATTTGAAATGGATTTTAATTCCATATTTCGATATTCCTAAAGATATCACAAAATCTTCCTTCTCACAAGAAAACACATCCCAGCCACAATCAGTCTCATGATGCGGTTTTTGCACACTAATACTATCTTATGTTAGTTTCCTGAGTGAAATTTTGTTTACACGAAAGAAGCTTAGATCTGGCTTTTGTCTTAACTTTAGGTTTTGTTTTTATGTGTTACTCAGGCAATGTACCTAGCTCAAATTTGATGTTAGGATACTTTGCAACCCTGCCTTGAACATAATTTAGGTTGCTTTTGGATATCGTTCTCAAGAGAGCTGCCAACGCTGAAAAGGTAGGTGAATAAACCAGGCGGGTGATTGAGGAAAGCACTCAGAAGCCAAAAAGCTCCACCATATAGCCGTGCGAGTGAAAAAAGGAGCAAACAACATTTCTAGAAAGACCCATCACAACAAGGAAAAACAACTCTATGAAAATGAAGACCTTTACAAAAAATGAGTCACACTAGTTGCAACGTATGGAAATGTTACCAGCGAGGAAAGCTCATCAGCTCTCTTCCCATGATATTATCCTTGGGCAAGGCAAAGAATAGTTACAATTCGTACATGAGACATAGGCTGAAAGGTAGCTGTTGAATCTGAACCAATCAAGCTTCAAACACAGACTCTAAACTTGAATAATGATAACAGTAATAATGATGATAATAATATCATAATAACATAATAATAATGATGATAATAATATTAATAATGATGATAATAATAATAAACCAGTTGTACTAGGTGCTTCTGGAGTTATTAGAAAAGGAAATACACATTTACTAAGAAGAACTCTTTCCATGACTAAACCTCAGGATCATAGCTTGATCTTGGCATATTCAAAGGACTGAAGTACACAAACGTTGTAAAGCATGTTTTATTATTATGATGATGATCATGATAATAATAATAATAATAATATTAATAATATTAATGATGTAACTATCAATCAAAACAAATTTAAGAGCATGTAGTAAACAGGTTAATGTACCTTCTTCAACATAATGTGTTGTCTAAGAACTGGATACTGCTTTGAATTAATTATTAGCTAGGTCACTCATTTTGAAGTGTTATATGGAAAAGATCACTACCTCGCTTCAGCTTAAGCTTTTTAAGATTCAGAGTTCTTTTTTTCGAATTGAAGTTTATTGCATATGTAGATATGTATGAGTTGGCTGGAAGAGAGAATAAGAATAAAATGGAACGCAATGATGTTGCAGCTACTGAGAAACGTACAGTTTATTTCAATAAATATTTTCTCTTTAGTTTCCAATTTTGTTGCTTCTACCCAGCAGTTCAATCTTATTGTATTTAAGATTGTTATAACTAGCGGGGCTTGGTCATGCAGAACATTTTCGTTTTGTTTGTTTTTTGAATAGATGCCTCGGGGAAATTTGGAAACCATTCACCCCAGAGCACTTGTCATTTCATCATTAAAGAAAATACTTAGCAGGTAAAGTATTATCTTTTCTCTTGATGCAACGAAACGATTCTTGTTACAGAACTTGACTATTCCAGTTATTATTACGTTTATGAATGTCTTTAATGGAAGAGAGGATGAGTTAAGCATACAGGGATCAGATGTAACGAGGTGCAGAAGACGTCAGATACCTGGGATTAACAGTAGATTGCGATGGAGGATGCGATATAGAAGTTAAGAAGAGAATACAAGCAGGTTGGGGTGGTTGGAGGAAGGTAACAGGCGTACTATGTGACAGAAAGCTACCACCAAAAGTGAAGGAAAAAATATATAAGAACGTAGCGCGGCCAGCTTTACTGTATATGCTTGAGTCAGTAGCGACAACAAAGAAACATGAAGCAGAGTTGGAGGTGGCAGAATTAAAACATTCTGAGTTGGGCACTTGGAATCACACGCCTGGATAAAATCAGAAATGAATACATCAGAGGTACAGCACATCTTAGGGGATTGAGCGAGAACCAAAGGGAGGCAAGACTAAGATGGTAAGGGTATGTGATCAGAAGGGAAGAGAACTATGTCGGGAGGAGAATGTTAGACATGGATCTGCCGGGAAGGAGGAAAAGAAGAAGAGGAAGGAAACGCTACATAGATGTAATAAAGGAGGACATGGACGGAAATGAGAAGGGAAGATGGTTCCGACCTCACAAAATGGAGGCGCATGATCCGCTGTTGTGGCCCCTAACAGGGAGCAGCCGAAAGATAAAGAAGAAGAAGGTCATGAAGAAGTAAGAAGTATTCCTAGTTTTTGTGTTTCTATTCATTACCTGAAAATAAGAAAACCTAACTAAAACGCTTTGACCTCATCAGTCAAATGATCTTGCCCCCATTATTTCATGAGAAACCCCATTTTTTCGGTTGTAAAACATTTTTAATTCATCTGATATTGTGTGAAAAAAATTAAAGTAATTTGTGGAGTACTTTCTCCTTTGCCCTAGCTTACACTATAAGCAAGCAATAACAACAATGAAGCGTCATAGAATCAACTTGAATCTAATTTGTGATCATAATTTAGAGGTAAGTAATTATCGTCAGTTTAGGTTTTTTTCACTTTTTTCATTTTTGAAATAATTGAATGAATTAGTGTACATAGTTTTGAATATTTCTTCTGTTCCGTTTATTCCCCAGTATCGGCACTGAGACATATTATTCAGCATCGATAAAGTTAAAAGAAGTTCAGTAATGATTTTTCTTTAATCTTTATTTTCATTTGCTTTAGCTCGTAATAAACCCGATTCAGTGTTTAAAAGGGGACCTGGTATTAGAACTTGTTACCAATGCCCCGATCTTTTTCAAGAGGTCAAACAAGAAATATTATATGAGAAAAAAACAAATTCTGGGGTATTAAAAAGACTTAAAACTTTTCTTTTAAAATATTCCGTTTTTCAGTATAAAAAGCCGATGTTCCAAAGAGTCTTGCAAAACCATAGATGTTTTTGCTTTAAATGCTTTAAATTCTTGATAGAAATTTCTTATAGAGGTTTTACCTACCCTAATCATTCATTACAAGAGTTTTTGGTCAAGTAGCATTTAATGGAAGAGTTAAAAGGAAATATGAACATGGCGATATCAATAAACGATAGTAAAACTTGCCCTGGGTTTTTTTAAGGAAACAGAGAATTCGTTTCCCAACACTTTTTGATGGATAAGATCCCAACAAGGCACAAAGCCACTACCTGTGTGGCTCTGTGAAAAAGAAAAGACAAAATAGGGTTCAGATGAAAAAAATATACTTTACATTGGTCTTAAAAATATTCAAATCGTATAATGAAGGAAAGAACTCAGAAACCAAAGAGTTCCGCAATAAAGCCGCGAGAGAAACAGAGGAAAAGACAACAAGGAATACCAACTGTACAAAGATTGAGACGCTGACAGAAACAAGTCCCATGAGACACAACAAACTGGGGTGGTACCACCAAGGAAAACTTATTACAACACTTCCCATGATAATACTTACAGAAAAGACTAAGACAACAAACCTTTCGTTGATGAAACGAAGGTTGAAAAGCAGCAACAAGCTTTGAACCCATCAAGTTACAAACACGCCGATAAACTGGATCAAGACCATCAATATGACATGATGGGGCATCGTTCCAGTTGTGACAACAGTACTTAACGTCACGACGGTGGTCGAAATATAGAAATACAAAATTGCCTCAGGTATAAGGTACTCCCTAGTGGTATTCAAGGAAGCAACCTCCTTGAATACAGACTTACCAATAGATTGAATATAGGTGCCACTTCCATGAAAGAAGTAAAGACCGAAATAAAGAAGTAATAGAAGTAGAGAGCTATATCTACTAAGACAGGCTTGAAAGAATGAAATAGAGAAGAAGAAATCGAAAATACACTATCTGTGGGAAAAAGAAAGAAAGAATAAAAGAAAAGAACAGAAAAAAGAAGAAGAAGAAGATACATACTGAGAGGGTGAGTTGAGAATGGAAAAATGTTAAATATGTTTTGTCAATTCATGCTTGAGAACAGTTATGCTCCTGTAGAAAAAGGTAAATGCGTCACTATGTTTTTCATGCATCTTATCGAATTTTTTTGAGAATCTTGGGCCAAGAGGCAAATTGTTTTATCATCCTCACAATAAGTTCTTGACTCTTAAGAATAAAGTCATTATACTGTAAAGTTGCATGAGCTATCCGTAGAAGTTCAGACGATACAGAACCATAGAAAATATGTTCTGGAATATTTCCAGAAAGATCAGGCATCCTATATATATTAATGATTACACTGAAAGATTCCTCGATACGTGAAGATCATTAGTCATTTACATGACATCAGGTGATATAAAAAAGCAATGAGTCTATTTATCTTAATTTTACGCAAACGATTTAACTACATATCTGATATCACTGAGAGGTGCCAAGTACCTTTTTTAGGTGTACAGTAAAGTAGAAAACAAATATTAAATAATAAGATGATTAATAAAAAATTGTTATCACAAGACGATTAAAGGCGTGAATAGCATAAATCTGTATGTTTGATGGTGATTTAACGAGATGATTAAGTTGTATTAAACACCATATTTTTTTGTAATGTAGTATCCATAGGGAAACCAAGTGAAGACAAAAAACAGTTTCTATTACATGATAATGGATTATGGATCTAATCTGCTTTTTACAGGGGTTGATAAGACATGATGGATTCTATTGTTTTGTATACAAACTATAGAAATTATGGCGTGAATCAAATGCAAGGATTCGAAGGCATATGCTTTTCATGAGGCTGTATATGCAAAAATGAATTGCGTTTTTCATAGGCATATAAACACAAAAAAACTGCATCTGAATTTTAGACATCACAGCCCATGTAGTTTGGCTATATTGAGCGTTTTCATCGTCTTAAAAAGGCAGTTGAATGTTATGGCATAAAGTACCAAGTCATGATCATTCATGTTTAAAATGAAGTGATAACGAGTTTGTTTGCTTTGAGGAACAAAAGCGGAACTTTTGTGAGGCAGTGATTTGCTAATGAAGCGAGGCAAGAGACATTTCCTGTTATGTAAGCTACCATTGTTATGGTTTGTAAAGCATGCTGATATCATGGAGAAGCAGCACTACCAGGGACACATGAAATAGACTGTGAATGTGTTACATGTAAGATATAGGCGGCCAAAGCGTGGGCGTGACGTCATGACATTGTTTTAATATACGTACGGTACTGTATCAATACAGTATACGTTGCCAGGTTTAATGGCTGTTTTGTCCTACCCCAATTTGTAAGCTCTTCCTTACAATTGTTAACTATACATTTGTTTTTTCAAGCAATCTTGTTTTCATTTGTGATTATTTTCTCACTTGTTTGCTTCTTGACGATTTTACTCAAACTATCATGATTCAAAAGATTGTTATTTCCATGGCTTAATGTAAAACTCTTAATTGCAGATTTTGTTGATTATTACCATATTTAAAACTGCCAGATTTTGACCCTGTTGAAACGAATCGGACGATCTTTTCACCTGATAATTTACCTGACATCACCTAACATATCACCTGTTTTTTATATTCATTCATTCTATTGTGGACGTATATTACTGAATCAGTATCAAAGTGCAATACTTTCTCTTGTAAGTAGTCAAGTTAATCGTATAGCAATAATCCAGCGTGGCTAGTGGTAAAACACGCAATGTAAATGTTAGTGTTATTTGAATTGTCAATAAAGTGATCTTTAAAATTATATGTCATATGAACCATATCGTCCTTAACGAATTGAATATTTATATTTGAGATGGTGTTATGTAACAATATCTTAAAAAACTCAGTTGTTTCTGTTATATGTTTTGTTTGATTCATGTTTAAACATAATCTACGTCGTAAACCAGAATTGTATTCTAATTTGTCAATATCAATATCTAGACTTTTTTTGCTTCACTTTTAAAAATATCTTCTTCGTCATTTGTTTTCAATTCACACTTACTTTATTCAAATTTTACTTTCATAAATCTTCGAATAAAACCTTTGAATATATCTTCTCTCGTTTTATCGTAGTACCATACTTTATATACATTTGGTATTTTTAAACCTTTTAAAATCCCATTTTTGTATTTCGTCTGTTGTCTATGTATCTACGAAACTACTCTCCTAGTTAGTATGTTGACACTTAGCTTGGTTTTTTGTTTCGGGAGATGTTCTTTATAATATCAGTTTTTCACCGCTATCAAATTTTATTCTTTGAGGTAAAACCGAATGGTATAACTGTTTTGGCGCCAGTACTCTATGTCTTAAGTAAACCATAGCATATTTTATCATGTTTTTCAGCGTTGAATATTTTGTGACCCGTTGGATATATTTTGTAATATTGGACTGTTGAAAAGAGTGGATGGAAATCAACATGGCGACTACATTCACTTCCTTTAAATTTATATAAAAGTTTGATCGCGTTTCTTTGTCCACCATAAAATACAAATCGTGGGTTCAAAGGTTCAATTATCTTTTTATTGTAGTTATTAAAAAACTTTTGAAACTGTTTTTTATTCTTTAGTTGACATTCGTACATGTGTACATGTTTTTATCCAGCAGACTTTATCATTTTGTATTTTTCAATAGTATATGCATTTAATGTACCCAGTCTTTTTGGGGTTTTTTTGTGTATAACATCTGATCAAAAGCAAGTTGGACATCCAAAAACAGCCATAGTATTCCTATAAAGTATTTTTTCACAAAAACCATCGATTTTATAGGTTTGATTGTTTAAAATTATTTGTTCTCCGCCAACGTTTGGAGCATATTGAATGTTAATATTATTCTTAGGTGCCATATAATCGAGCCATATAATAAGCGTTTTACTGAGCTTGTCTGTTTTGACATATTCAGGTACAACAGCATTTGGTTTTTCAGGCATGTAATTTGCACGAAAAATCGACATACAAAAACTTGCCTTTGTTATATATTATAATGGATCATTGTTTTCTAAATTTTTGACACCTTCCCGAAACTTCATCATTGATTTTCGGAGTATGCCTACATCTGATCGGCAATATTCAATAATCTCTTTTTGAAAATCGAAAATATATTTATTATTCACACGTTCTTCGTACCATTTCTGCAACATCTCTCTTTCGTCTGATTTCATTTGATTTTCCCCATAAAGTTTTATAGGTCATTTTCAACCAAAATAATTGTTATGACATTCTTTGTTAAAGTAACGTGGAAAATATCCTTTTTGAGTTCAGCCAAACTAAATGTATTTGGGAATGCATTTATAGGCATATGAAGAAAATTTAAACCATATTTGTAACGGGTTCATAAACATGATTTTAACGTCGGTATAAATACAATATGGTTCTATACCTTGGTCCACTAACCATTTTAGACTATAGTGACTGTCCTAGCCTTTACTATTATGAACGATCAATGTATAAACCCCTTAATTTTTACTTTATTATACTTTTACAGAAGTCTGCTATATTCTTATAGAAATATTCGCGGCCATCGTAATCTTGTGCGATTACTAAGTTCTCTTCGTGGGCTCCAGTATTTCGAGTACACATGAAGTGGTAAAAAAGATATTCTTCTGTATATGACCTACAGGAAAAGCATCCCTTCCCCGTTAAGTACTCTTTCAGTCAAGTACGTAATGGGGGTATGAATATTATTTTGGTATCCGGGTTTAACTTAAACTTCTTTATCCATACATCTATATAATTATGCTATATATATTATAATATTTTATACATCTTAAATATTTGGATAATCGTGGGGTCACAATACAGTAACAGCAAACTTTTTATAACAAGAAACTGTTGTTGCAACTTATGATAGTTGTCAATCAATTTAGTTCTTTTACAAACTGCCATTAAATCAATTAATTGTGCTTTTTTCCCCAATTCTTTCATTCGTTTTCTTATATAATTCAATTTCTTCCTCTTCATGTATCACCATTTAACGTATGTTTTTTGATGTATACAGTTTCATCAACAATGGTATCTAGTAAGCTTTATATAACCTTTTTTAGATTCTGTTCATTATGATATACTTATTTATGATCATATATATATATATATATACTCAATCTGCAGACAGTACCGTTTCGCCCTTTGTGGGCCCATCAGTGCAGCACAGAGCTTCTGAGACGTAACTCTCTGGTCATGTTGCCGGAGCAAACACAGTCTGAAGAGTTATTGTGGGATCCTGTCAGAGTGCTCAAACCACGCATGCGTAGTGAGCATTATATATAATGCTCACTACGCATGCGTGGTTTATTTATAGTAAATATATATTTTTGATCATACATGTATAAATATGAATAATAATAAGTAAATATNTTCCTCTTCATGTATCACCATTTAACGTATGTTTTTTGATGTATACAGTTTCATCAACAATGGTATCTAGTAAGCTTTATATAACCTTTTTTAGATTCTGTTCATTATGACATACTTATTTATGATCATATATATATATATATATATATATATATATACTCAATCTGTGGACAGTACCGTTTCGCCCTTTGTGGGCCCATCAGTGCAGCACAGAGCTTCTGAGACGTAACTCTCTGGTCATGTTGCCGGAGCAAACACAGCCTGAAGAGTTATTGTGGGATCCTGTCAGAGTGCTCAAACCACGCATGCGTAGTGAGCATTATATATAATGCTCACTACGCATGCGTGGTTTATTTATAGTAAATATATATTTTTGATCATACATGTATAAATATGAATAATAATAAGTAAATATATATATATATATATATATATGTAATATATTATTTATTTTTTAATTCTTAAAGCACATTCATTCTTATGCCCTTAAATGGTATCCAACTTTTGAAGCTATTACTATATCCTTTTCACTTCAAAACGTTTTTATTCTTTTAGTCTCTCTAGCTGCCGTACCCCATTTTGACATTTCACCATGAAGAATTGTATCTAATGTTTGATAGCATATTCAATAAAATGCTATCAAACATACCTAAGCGTAACCTAAACAAATTTGATAATAGGCATAATCTACTACACAGAACCAGAACAGTTAATGAAACGATTGACGTTATTCACAGGTTCTTGACGAGCAGGCAATATTTCGACTGTTTTACTTAACGAATCGATGGAAATTCTCGACCATCTGATAAAACGTGGTGTTATTTCTTGTTATTTAATGTAACATAGTAGTATAGGGTTTCCGATATTTATGAATTCAACAAATAGTAGAGAAAAATAAAAAAGCCATTATTTCACCATCGTTTTCAATCCTGGGATATTGCTTGATAAAATTCAAGATATAGTATAGCTCTCGATAGTATCAACATGAACTATACTTAGTATAATAGCAAACTGGAGTATGGTAACAATACTTTGAAATAAACTAACAATTATGCATCTACATCTACGACAATTCGGAGAGGTTACTCATTTTGAAGGTTTTACCGATTAGCTTGACACTTTTGCTTAAAAAGGATGTCTGAAGATAATATACTTTTGTTGTATATAGATAAGAAGAAGAACAACGCTCATACAGACTCCCATACATATTCATTTTTGAAAATTGATATTGATAGTGGTAAGTGTATCGATGATGAGAATGAAATCCAGATCGGTGATGGTTCTATTAATAATTTGACATCTGTCATTAAAAAAATCATATCAAAATTAACATCAAAAGTCACCAAGGATTTAACAACAAAAGGTTTATCGAAAGCTGTGGACGAGGGTTCTAAAACTGGTTCTAAAATGGGCCATATTGGTGCTGATAAACTAGATAGCAATTTCAACAAAAAACCCAACGATGACAGCGACTTAGGGAAGTAACGACACCACAAATTTTACAAACAATCATAACTTGATGATACGTTAATTCCGGATTACCAGAGCAGGATTCCTGTATTTGTTCAGTAGTACATTTTAAAAATTTTTATTACAAAATCCACATGTACATATATATATATATATATGAGTATAGATATATGAGTGGGAAAAACTCAGTACTATAAAGTTGGAGTTTTTCTTACTTGTATATCTGATTATATGATAGCTCCTGCATTTTAATGTGACAGAGCACTGTTGCTGATGACATTTCATATTCATTTGTTAACATGTATATATATATATATATATATATATATAGTAATATTAGTAAAGTATACCAATGTTCACTAAGAGTGCTCAATGTTTCCAGAGCGTTTATAAATCCAGTATAGCATACAAAATAACTAGACAAATTTAGAAGTTACTACTAGTTTCATGTTTTCNTTAACAATCTTCAAACTGCAAGGCTGATTGCCTTGTCAATGTAAAATATTACTACTATTTCCCCCACCCATTCCTTAAGATGTGTTGCAACTTGACCACTATTAATTACATAATGACTTTCTATGAAAGCTGGGTGGGAGGGGGGGGGGTAAGGATTCACCTTTCTATTAAACGACATTAGTTGCGTGTTGCAGTGTTGAATGAAATCGGGCACTCCCTTTTCTATTCAATGATAGCCCGACTATCAGGTTCTAAATTTTCTGCAAGTTTTATTTGTTTCTGGTGAGTTGTTTTATGGCCATTGCAAGAATGCAAGATAGTGGCATCAGTATAGATGTTGATGAACAAGTTTAAGGAAAATCATTGATGTAAAGGAGGAAGACAGTTGACCCAAGAATCTTCAAGCCGTTAAAATGGATGAAGTGTCTATCAAATGTAACAGTAACCAGTGTGACACGCATTTTCCGATCAGATGAAAAGGACTGAATGATAACAAAAACCTGTCTACAAACCGTACAGTCAAAAAGCTTATCAAGCAAGCCAGCGTGCCATATCGTATCAAACGCCATAGAAATATCCAAAGGCATAGCATGCTCTTCATCAGGTTTATTCTTAGATCTGTTGATACGCTCAGTGATTACACACCTCCAAATCTTATTGAGCATCAATATAAAGACCTATGTTTAGTAACAATGTCACTAGTGCATTGTTGGCGTTCAACTTAAGACATTCAAAGACCTTTCTGATGACAGAAAAAAAAAGACTTGCAGGTCGACATTAGGCAGCATCAGACAGATCATTCTTGAATACAGAGACAACATTAAAGACCTTCTAGGAAAACGGGAAAAAGGACTCCGATAGGCAATGATTGAATAGTTTGGAGTACAAGCAAGACTGCTCAGAAGCACACTCTTTCAAAACAACCACCGAAATCAAATCCAGATAAGGAGCGTTAAACGAGACTTAGTAATAGCTTTTGCAACAAACCCGGAATTTATGATGACATGACACAAAATCAGATCAGTGTTCGAGGGGACTCGGGAAAAACAGACTCCAGTCTTATTTGAAGAGAATCTTATTGAAAAAATCTAGTAATAAAATCAGCATTTTTCCTGGAAACAGAAAATTCAGCAACGTCAAAAAAGTGGAAGAATAATGGACTTATTAGAGTCAAAAGCACTTTTCTATTTCATCCATAAATGTCGACTTTCATGTTTTTAAGAGACAAGAGATTGACAAACGCGCTTAGTATAGCAAAATTAAAATCATCAGAAATCATCCTTTTACAAGGATTGCTAGCCCGTCGAATAGAAATATGAGATTCGTTGATTCAATCACATTGATAGTGAACATATAAATTTTTGCTATGAGGAGTAGCAGTAGAACAATGTGCATTGAACGATGGTCAAGGATCACTTTTAACTTTGTAACTACAAATTTGTACAAATTTTTCACATCAAACGAAACCCATTGTGTAAATTCCATTACAACATAGAAGCTGCTTTCCTAAAGACATTATTCCAAGGAATATGAACAAGAATTTGACGAAATTCGTACCAGACAACCTGACGAAATTGAAAAGGACAGCGGTGATGTGGATGGTCTACAACACCTCCACAGTGACAATAACATGATCGTAAAACCGAAAAAGAGGTAAAGATAAAGCTGTATAAGACTCAGAAATAGAGGTCCAAACGAAAAGCTATTTGTGCGTTTGAATCAGGAAATTTTGTGAACAACACAGCAAGTTGTATAAAGTCGTGTGCATCATCGAAGCTGCAAATTACTTATTCAGGTCTGTGAATATTATTACAATGAGTTAAAGCTGATCATGTAATGAGCACTAAATCACCAAAAACAAACATGTTAGGAGTATGATTGTTTTCCACACCTTTGTAAATGAAGTCTTGTTCAGTCTCGATAACTGAACAATATTCAGACGTGGGAGATCGCTACAAGAAAAATTGGTAAGAAGAGACAGTATAACACACATGAATGGGGTGTCTTACGATTCCACTTGCTTTAGGATCTTGTCGAATATTGATAGCAAGACCATGAAATGAATAGTTAAGTCTGGTCGAAGCAAAGGTAAACAGAAGTCAACTGAGACACTGTCAATGAGGCTGGTATCACAAAGCGCCAGAGTACGTATACAATGGAGGAATGCCTTGGCTATAGGAAAATTAGAAAAAAGATCTCTGACTTTACTGAAAACTAAGGAGAGAATGTTTTAGGGCAACAGGTTTTTCTGAGTGTGTTTGGGTTCAGTACTGTGAATGGTGTTTTTATTCAGACAAAACCTCGGCGGGTTTTCAACCATACCTCAAAAGCCCGTCACTGCATTATACACAATTAACCCCTAAGACGGTAATCTTGTAGTTCATGATCTCGGGGATACTTATGTTCCATAGCAGGATAGGGCACCTTGTGCACCAAATATTATGTTATGATATAGTGTTGCGCTACCAAAGAGATGCCTAATTTGGCTTTCGTATGTTTACTATAAGAAATATCTTACAACGGTAAAGTGATAGGCTCGTACGACAGATTGACTCTAGATTTGTTGAGAGGCATGGGTTTAAATATTGCAATGCTAGAAGGGGAAGTTTGCTTTAGAAAGTATATAAAACCAGTTAAAACAAGAAATTTCAATGATGTTGAAAAGCTTAAAGGAGGGTGGATGTAAGAAATTTCCCGCAGGGAGCTATTTTGTCCATAACCTCCTGTAAAATGGTAGTTTTAAAACGAATGTGTGAGTAACCACTGTTTATGTGTGGGTGTTGGCTACAGAGAGGATTTTAACGTGTCATATAATTCACATAAGTAAGATACTGAATGTTTTGTTTGTTTTATTGTTGTAACTTCATATTATTATACAGTATAAAACGGGTTTTTTTGTCTTGCATAATATTGGTATAGCACTTTGTAGAGCTTAAAATATTCTTTCAGTTGCAATGCTGCGTTGACTTATCCACAGGCCAAATTGGTATCATTTTTCCTCAATCGTTTGTTAATCTCTGTGTTTCCTGAGGATAAAAAAAGACGGGGAGAACAAGGATAGAATTATTTTACAATTCCGAAGGTTTTGCCCTCGGCTTGTACTTACAATCTTTCACAGAACGTAACTGGTTGTTTTTTGGCAAAGATGTATGACACCTGAAATTAGTCGTTGATAAGCCATTAGAGATATTTCTCAGTATTTCGTAGCAATTCATCTTTTATCGTGCAAAGTTACCCTTTGACTTGTTACCTACCCTCTTATGAAAATAATGGGTTGCAATGCAGTGCTTTATTCTATGTTTATACGTGGTACGTAATATGCTATATCATTCGATAGTCTGTAGCCAACTCATTGTTTTCTTAGTTTTGTGATAATTATACGGGGTTGTAGTTCCTTCATCAAAACAAAAGTGATTGGTCTAGCCCAATAATGACAGTTTATCTGAAATTATTATTATTATTATTATGTAAGATTTTCTTTTGGTTTGCAATATATACAATTACCCACCGAGTCACCCCGGTGACCTAAGGTGGGTAAAGGTTTTAAAAAGAATGGGACAAGTTTAATGGAGATAAAATTCAAATTGTGAGAAATTTACGGAGAA
>RDPX01000341.1:262929-303375 GCA_003991215.1 Morbakka virulenta
AATTCGAAACGTAAATCAGAAAAATATGAATTTCTGCTAAGATTTCTAGGCAAAAATTATCAAAAAGTTATATTTGTCAATTTAAGCATTGGCGCGATAGGAGCAATCGGAAAGAGTACACATTCGGTAGCGAAGATGTTAACGGAAATAAGTTACGATAAAAGCGAAATCTCATATATCATAAAGAAGATCATATGTGTGGTAATTCGAACCACATATTACATATTCTGTCAACGTAGTAAGACATGGGATCAGCCTCCCCTCCTTTATTGGTGACTACGTTACTCTGTGCGTCCCTGATACCATGCCTTGATAGTGAGTGGTAATTCTTAGGGTAATGATGTAATGTATACACGGCATACAATTGTATTAAGTGATAACATGGAAAAATATATGCTTGAAGTTTAAAAAAAAAATTATTATTATTATTACTACTACGAATATTTATACAGGATTAAAAGTTCAAAATAAGATATAGACAAGCTATATACAAATTGTGTTCTACCACTTTGCTCTGTGAACTTAAATCTAATTTTAGCATTTTTGCCGTATCATTTTACTTATTTCTTAACTGGAGAAATAAAACAAGGAAAAATAAAACAAGTTTTTTATAATATTGCAAAGTGTAATTTGTATTTGGTCTGACAGTTCCGTACCTTATTTTCAGGTCCATTAAACCCATTAAATGAATGCGCAGACGTTATTGTGTTCTCGTTTATGCGTTTTAAATTCAATGACAAACGAATCAACTTTTGAAATGTTATTTAGTACTGTTTTCGAAATTTAAATGGCTTGGTGATATGATATTTATGATCCAAAAAGTGGTAACATTTTTGTTTACATTCAAAAACGATTGCAGGCTGGTGACAAACAAATATCCTGCATTTCATTTTCAGTATCCATAAGGTGAAAATAATTTTAAGGTTTAAGAAATTAACGTATAACTTATTTTACATCATGCTGTTACTTTGAATATTTACCGCCTTCCTCCTCAGCATTGTCATAGCCAGTCGGATAAATGGGGATCCATTCTGAATAGTGTTTTATGCGTCCCCGAGATTTTAGTCGGAACACTGACCCTACTTAAGCCCAAATTGAGCCTTTCTACCTCTTGGTATCGGTATTCACAATTCAATTGAAATAAATTCCAGTTACGCATTCCTGTCGCCATGGTATTACATGTCGCCAGTTACCCGTCGCCACGGTATTAAAAGTTATCGTGTTGAGGAAAATAACTTTAATTTTTTCCAATTTTAGCTTTTTCTGGAGAATATAGATAGTTTCATAAAACAAGTTGAAATGCCAAACGACATTAATTTGTTTTTGGCAGATTTGAAGTAAGTATTTTGTAGTTTGATGTTTGTTTATGAAACGTTTATGAAGTATTTTTTTATCGACTTGATAATTAGTGTTATGTTTGAAAGGATATTGAAAATCTGATTGTGCCATTGGAGGGAGAATGTGGGGAGATAATATAGTTGTCGTTATTAATGCCAAATAAAGTTTTATAAAAATGAGTATGACTCTATGCCCTTTTCCATTATTAGACATAGACCGATTCATGTTTACTACTGCAATTAGTTAGCCGATTGTTTGGCTTGAATTTAGGTGTTGTTATTTTTTCGAATTTTGACTATAAACGTTGTGTTACTTTCTTAACTCATATCTCATGATTTTACTGTCTTCTTTGAAACATAAGACAGGAAATATTCCTACCGGTAATGCCATAATGATTCTATAATGATGACCCCCCCTTGCTTATTTATGCTTTTAAGGCAAGTCANGTGTTATGTTTGAAAGGATATTGAAAATCTGATTGTGCCATTGGAGGGAGAATGTGGGGAGATAATATAGTTGTCGTTATTAATGCCAAATAAAGTTTTATAAAAATGAGTATGACTCTATGCCCTTTTCCATTATTAGACAAAGACCGATTTATGTTTACTACTGCAATTAGTTAGCCGATTGTTTGACTTGAATTTAGGTGTTGTTATTTTTTCGAATTTTGACTATAAACGTTGTGTTACTTTCTTAACTCATATCTCATGATTTTACTGTCTTCTTTGAAACATAAGACAGGAAATATTTATGCTTTTAAGGCAAGTCAATGCCCTATGTCATATATTTTCGTTTTATTGGCGGGGGTTTCACCGTCTTGCTGAATGCTCTCCAGCTTAGTGAAACACTGAACATAAGTGACCTAATACACATTTTCTGTAGTCGGGTTTTATAATAACATATAATAATTAAAATAATCTGTGGTTGTTTATGTTGTTGATGGCTGATCAGTCAGAAGACAATACTGAAAATCTATTAAATATGCATTCATATACTATTCTAAAGAATCGATTCGACTTACCGACTTACTTCACTCCGTCTGAAAACCGTAGACAGGATTTCCTTTGCAGTAGATATAACCACACAAGAAACGCCGGTTAGCTTGCCAGATAACAAAACTTTTGTGATTTCATTCTTTTCACTGGCTATTCAGTGTCATTTCGGAGGCCGGGTTGGGTACCCAGTTTATATTGAGAACCCAAAGAAGATATATTTAATATTTCAGATTTGACATTATTATAATTGTTGATGCTGGTACAGTGTCAATGCTCTTTGATTATAAGAGGCTAACCTGGCATGGATTACGATTACATATTCCAGTTTAGTTCTTTATTTATTATAATTCATGTCAGATTTCACATTATTATAATTGTTGATGCTGGAACAGTGGCAATGCTTTTTGATTACAAGAGGCTAACCTGGCATGGATTACGATTACATATTCCAGTTTAGTTCTTTATTTATTATAATTCATGTCAGATTTCACATTATTATAATTGTTGATGCTGGAACAGTGGCAATGCTTTTTGATTACAAGAGGCTAACCTGGCATGAATTAAGATTACATATTCCAGTTTAGTTCTTTATTTATTATATTTCATGTCAGATTTCACATTATTATAATTGTTGATGCTAGTACAGTGGCAATGCTTTTTGATTATAAGAGGCTAGCCTGGCATAAATTAAGATTACATGTTCCAGTTTATTAGCGTTAGCAGGAGAGGTAAAAAGATTGCGAATTTCACCATACACTCATGGGTATGTTTTACTGCATACTTTTCTTCTTTCCTGCAGCGCTGCAGATGTAACTTCAACCTTGTATAAGCCTTACTACTCAGAAGAATATCGGAAAACCACTTCCTATAGGTAAGGAAATTTAATGTAGGTTATAACTGTATTCGAAGGAATAGGTATGACTTACTCCACAAAGAATGAGCCTTGTATAAGCCTTACTACTCAACATAATATCGGAAGGACACTGTTTCCAGTTAAGGCCAATTACTGTATAAGCCTGTTAGGCTTACTACACAACCCGTAGTACGTGAAAGAACTGCTCCTGTATTACCCCTCAGAACAATGTCGATAAATACATGTTACCGATGGAGGTAGTTATTTTGGACAGAACTACTAAACTCTCTCTTTTTTTTGATTTTTTTTGACAGAAACGTAAGAATCCCTGAAGTAAAAAGTTGATTATATGTTTGGAGAAACGAATAAATGGTTAAAATTGTTCCAATATTAAGGTGAACGAGGGTTTTTGGCTTTTCGTTTTACCGCTAACACTGTCGGACCCATTTTCCTTTACAATCTTCCTCTTGGTAATTGCTTGGACCCATGTTGTTCGACACCCAAACCAGTTATAATAATCTGCCATAGGGATAACCTGGTAAGTGGAAAATTAAGTTGTGTCCTCCGTTCAGAATTTAGCTCCGGAAGCTCATTTTCAGAATTCATCAATGATCGTTACAAGCACTAGCTTAAATCCAGCTTAGGACAGTAAACTGCATAACTGTTTTTTCTTAAATTTAACCATATTCTCTTCGTTGTTTAACCTTGGAAATTGGTATCGTTTAGTCCAAAACTGTACCTTTCAGCAACAGAAGGCAAATTCAAGAACAATGATTTTTGAGCTTCGTGCTGGACGGTATCTCATTCATTTTGAATTGATGTAACATCTGAACAGTCACTAAGTAGTGAGGTATATTAGGTACACTGGAAAGGTGTTAGTAGATAGATGATATACTCACTGGCAGTTTTCATTCAGACCACCTGTGTTGGCATTTAATCGAGATTTTAAGCAGTGAGGCATATTTAGGATCGATAGCCAACAATATGTATATTGAATTGGGCCCCATGTGGGTAGTTGTTTGTTACTTTTTTTTGTTTTGTTGTCGTTTTCCTATGTGTAACCCAGGGATTTATTTACTTAAGTCCTTAGAGTTGAAAATCAGTAGTAAAGTTATTGAGGAAGAAAACTAGACACTACCCAAGACGCACATGTTTTTCTGATAGCCACAACACCCGTCAACAATACCGTGAAAGTTAGAGCCATCACAAAGATCTTCTCAAGCAGTGATAGCAAATATTCAAAAGCCAAGCAATAGTATTGCCATTTATCAAAACATTTTTTAAAAGTCGTTAATGCTTCACATCAAATATCTGGGATTCACAATGAAATTTTTACATGAAAACTGTGACAATAGTAATTAGTTCAGAAGGCAAATGTATATTGCAGTGGTAACTCAAATACTCGAAGAAAGAGAAATTGGTTTGACCAATTTTGAAAATCAAAACCTAGGTCTCATTGTTGAAGTTCTGTATGGATTTGGAGGATCTCTCTCCAATGATGGCCTTGCGACTGTAATCAAGGAACGCATCCATAGGCTTTTGGGTAAGTCTGATGAAGGAAGAGCTATAACGCATGATATTTCCAAGGCATTCGATAACATGCGGAGCGCTGACTTGCTTCATGCTCTCTGGTTATGAGATTTTTGTGAGGGTCTTTGGAAACCATCAGGCCTTTCTCTCAGATAATAAAATGCGGGTTACATTGAATGGAATTACATCTGATGAGTGTTCAACAAATACCGGGGTTTCACAAGGTTCTTTTCTTTTTCTTTTTCTCTCCTTTCTTAGCATCAATGATCTTCCTGGTAGTTGGCTTTAGTTTTTCGATATCTATGCTGATCGCACTACCCGGTACTCTGGCATTGGCCACAGAGCAACTCAGCAGGAACAAGTCATACTTGTAAAAGATTTAAAATCTGACCTTCAGGGTGTCAGAAAACGGGGAAGGGAATGCCTGCTTTCTTTCAATTCAGTTAAAACGCAACTGATGTCTTTTAATAGAAAGACGAGCCCTTATCTCCCTCCAATATTCAAGGAACATTATCCTGATATTAAGTCTATTGAGTTTACTTCTACCGGTGATGGAAGTTCATCAATGAAGATGCTTTGTTTGTCATTCTCTCCAGGTCTTTCTTGGTATTCCTTTATTCAACCTATTGGCAAGTCTCCTTCCAAAACGTTTGGTTCTTTATATTGTGTAAGAGATTATGTTATGCCTGAGGCCATTTTTTATCTCTTTTAATCCATTATCCACCCGTGCATGGAGTACTGTTGCCATATCGGGACCGGTGCTTCCTCGTCATAACTTGATGTTCTTGATGGAGTTTAATGACGTGTTTGTAACTTGATGGGTCCAGATCTTGCTGCTACTCTTCAACCTTTCTCTCATAGACGAAAAGCGGCTTGTCTTTTTTTTAGGTTTAATTGTAGAAAATGTTCCGACGAGCGTCCCTCGTTGTTACCAGCTCAGTTTTTTGCATCTGATGTTACTCGTTTCTCTCTTCGTCTTCACCCTTTTGCACTTGTTGTCCATTGCATCGTTGTATTGAATCATTCTATAATTACAGTTTTTGTATCTCGCACTGCAAGATCGTGCAACTCTTAATGTTCTGAGCGCTTTCCTACATCATCTGACTTGAATGTTTTTACGTCTAAGGGAAATTCGTCTCTTGACTCAAACTTCTTCCTCTTTCTTTTTTTTTCTGTCATTTTTTCACAGCTCCATACATTCAGTGACACTATGCCGTGTATGATTATATATATATATATATATATATATATATATATATATATATATGGTACATTCGATTCGGTTAACCGTATTAGAGTGCTCGATGCATAAATGCAGAGCGAAATAAAAGATATAATAAGTTGTAAATGTACATTTCCTGACGAGTGTGTAAAATCCCGAAATAGGCTTGTCAAAATGGATAGTGTAGTTTTTTTTTTTTTTCCAACTTTTTATTTTTTTTCTATATATATATATATATATATATATATTTATATATATATATATATATATAATANTTATATTTATATATATATATATATATATATATATATATATATATATATATATATATATATATATATATGGTACATTCGATTCGGTTAACCGTATTAGAGTGCTCGATGCATAAATGCAGAGCGTAATAAAAGATATAATAAGTTGTAAATGTACATTTCCTGACGAGTGAGTAAAATCACGAAATAGGCTTGTCGAAATGGATAGTGTAGATTTTTTATTCTTTCCAACTTATTATATCTTTTATATATATATGTGTGTGTGTGTGTAGAGAGAGAGAGAGACAGACAGACAGACAGACTGACGGACAAGGACGGAGAGACATAGGGACAGAGAGAGACAGTTGCAGAGAGAGACACAGAGAGAAAGCGATAGATAATCCTTTATATTGTACCAGGAAAATGCTTTGAAAAATTTGTTTGGACTATATCATTGGTATTACTGCATGTTTTAGTGAGATCTAATCAAAATCGTTAATGCAGGAATATGAGTTATGATTGGAGGGGAAACAAGATTGCTGACGTAAGATCAAGATCGGATGAATGAAATAAGATTTTAGACCTTGGCACTTTTGAAGATTTCTGAAGCTTGATATTTAACAAAGCAATTATTGGTGCTTCAGCAAAGTGGATTTTAGCAAAGTAAATGAACGTCAATAAATTGATATTTGGTTTATTCCTTTGTGTTTTTCCGACACTTTTGCAGAAAACACCGCCCGGTTTTTGCTCCTTATGCTGCATTAAAACACCTGTTTTTGTCAGTGTCTAAAACAAGTTTGTATTAATTATCGTTAGTTCGTAACAGACTCTCGGCAAAGTAAGGAATTAATTTGTCTCAGTTTGAACTATATCATACTGTATACGGATGAGAAAGAAAGACACAAACTGAAAGGCATTTAGAACGAGGTTTTCTTTTTACATGAGGTAAACTGCATTAGAATGGCCTTGGCGCCATGTAACAATTTTGCTGTGTCTGACAAATGTTGCTCTTTACAGACTATACTCTGGCCGTAAATCAGAGTCAATCCAGTTGCCATCTTTAGTGTAGGACAGTTAGATACCCCATTTACCATATCACTTTTTCCTTTTTATTTATGCTCTTTCTTTATATGACTGTTAATGCCTAAAACTAGGATAACGAACGGGTGCTGCTAACCTTCTATCGCACAGTGCTTATCAACTCACATATTTTGCTTTGTTTACTGAAAAAACCTGAATAACATAGCCCAACAATGATTTTGCTGTTTTGGTTTTGATAACTGATTCTACATAATACGGGCGCGCTATTTTCTAAAATACAATCCATTTTTTTCTATCACGGCACATTTTTTAACAATTGAAGATTCAAATTTTGGCATTTTGATGAAAATGTGCCATTTTAGCATAATTTTATAATTTGAAATTTTTTTTCAATCAAGAACTTAGGTTTTTTCCATTTCTTGTTGCAATAATTATTAAAATCAAACGAAAACCTTGCGACAAACACAAGGTTATTGATACTTTATCAAGATTAGCAAGTTTTAAAATTTTTTTAATTGTTAATATTATGCCACAAAATCTAATCTAGTTAGAAGATTGAAAGATTATTCTGAAATTGAATTTTATTCTTAAGATAGACTTAATAGGTGAGAACTCATCGATTAATTCTCAAAATCAATTTTTTTACTAATAATTTACACACACCCTCCAGAGCTCACGAATTTTCTCATATAGGATTTCCCAGAATGCTGTTTGGTGGGACAGTCTCTTTTTAATGACCAGCAGTAATCAGCCATCATGTGGATGATCCACCTGTCTTGATATCTCTCTTTCATCACGTTTATATCTTGATGAAAGCGTTCACCTTGTTCTTCGCTTAGGACACCAACATTATCAGGAAAATAATCCAGGTGACTGAGCAAATAGTGAATTTTGATGCTTATGTTGCATACTAAAATTTGTAAGCTCTCTAAGAATTCTTTAACAATGTAAGTATAGTTAGGGCTTTTAGTGTTACTAGAAAGTCTGTAACTACATCTACGAAGACCAACCAGGCCCTTAATTCGATTTCTAACATTGTGGTAATAAAGTGGTTGCCCTTCACCAACTATCGAATTTGAGGCCCATCAAATATACCCGAAGTTGAGATGGTGAGACAGAGTGCAGATTGATATGAAAACAGCTGGCGCTGAGGAGGACAATGCAAGCAATAGTAGCGTGTGGAAGAAGAAATGCCGAGCGGCCGACCCAACTTGACGTTGGAAGAAGACCGAAGGAAAAGAAGAAGAAGAAGAAATATATCCGCTTTAATTTTTTTATAATTCAGACCCGTGAAGCTTTTACAAATGCAGTCAAAACAATTCAATGCTTTGACAAACTGCTTCATAAGCCCAAGTTTGATCTGTAATGGGGGAAAAATAATTTTATTCCTATTGACCAACGCTTCAGTAATGGTGTTTTGCGATCCCACGCATAAAACTTCCCTCCATGGCTTCTCTTTTCTTATCCAATGCTCACCCTCAGCTCGACTGCCCCATAAACAAAGAAATCATGGATACTTTGTGTGGCCGCTCTGTTGACCAAGGAAAAAATTAACATTTTAAGGTCCACAAAAATTACCCAGTTATGAAGATTGTAGTTGAGCACCTCCATCACCATTTTAATACTTTTGTATTCTTCCTTCAAATGCACTAAATGGCCGATAGGCACAGTACCAAATTCGTTTCCATTTTGAAGGAGAACACATTTCATACTGCGTTGGGAACTGTGAATAAAAAGCTTCCAGTCGCTAGAATCATACTGTGAGAGACCCATTGCGCGCAGAAGGCTTTCTTTGTCAGCACAGTGAGCAAAGTCGTTTATCGAAACAAAAAACTTTTAAAACTTCGGATTCTCTGTTGCAAAAGACAGGTATTTTGGTTTCTGGGAGTAATAGATGTTTTTCATTCAATTTTGACGCCAACAATTCGGATGATTCCTTTGAAAGTGCCAAGTCACGAATTAGTTCATTTAACTCGTGTTGAGTAAATCTTGAAAATGATTTTGACGACAATGGCTGCTGGAAATCAGTGTCGTTGGAGTCATATTGAGTCCCGTCTGGTAGATTCGAATCCTCGTCGTTTGAAAGCTCTGGAAGTTTGGTTTAAAGAGTTACGGGAATTTCGGTGGAATGGGGTAAAAGCATCATTGTAGAGTCTAAATTTGGGTATTCAAGGTAGTGTCTATTCTTTGCATTGAAGCCGGAGACATTAACCAGGCAAAAATAGCAATCATCGGAATGATTCCTCTGTTCTCTCCAGACCATAGGAATGACAATTTTTTTCGTTTTTCGGCAGTCCATTGCCTTAAAGACTCGATGCAAGTTTTACAAGCAATTTGAGGTGTCCATGGTCTATCTTGATCTCCAAGCTTAATCTTGAAATGGGCAAGATAAGCGCATTTTACAGACTCTGTAATTTTCATCCTTTGCTTCACCAAGATAAAATTACCACAGATGTAACAAAATATATATGGATTGTTTAAGCACTTTCTTCTCGCAGGAGGCATTATGACAGCAGCCAAATTGATATCTCTCACCAATAACAGATCACAGGTTACAAACTGTAAATTCACCTATATGGTACCTGCCCTTGTGTTGCTGTGTGACTTTCACTTTCACGAAGAAGATGCCAGATGCCCTTGCTCTGTAACAGGAGAAAGTAAGGAAAGCAGTGGATACTGAACAGGATAATTCAATTAAAACTGTTTAAACGGGAATAGATTGTGGTAAAAACAATCTAAAGTATATTTTTAATGCATATTACTAGAAACTAGCTAGAACAAATACAATGCAAAATAGCCATTTTTGTCACTATTTTGAGAAACAACGCATATGAATAAATAAAAATACTGATGTTATAGGGCATTTCTGATTGAATATTTGGAATCAGCACCCCCTACACCCCCCCTTCCTAATTAGTATAAACTGATCTCTTTTTTTAAAATAATGGAATTTTTTTGTTAACCTGTGTAATAGATCGTGAAATAATTGCCAATGTGTAACTTCGCTATACATTATTTTATTATTTTAAGGTTTCGGAAGAAAGATGTTGACGTAATTTGTGAAAGAGCACGAGAGGCACTCAAACAGATAGATCCTAAAAAGTAAGAAATTGTTCGGCAAGTGTAATTTTCAAACATTGTGATCACCTTTCATCTAAAAGTATTATTTTTACCCGTTTTCTTTTGAATATTGCTTTTAAAAAGATTAATTACTACTTCCTATCGTTTTTATGTTTCTAAGGTACGTTCTCTGTATATTAACTACATATGTAATGCAAAGAAACAAAGATTTGGAGTCCGCTCTGTTATTAATTAGAGAAATAAGAGGTAAGATTAAGATACTACTCTTAAATGTAGGGAAAACTTACTGTTTTTGTTAAGGCATGCCCAACGCAAAAACACTTGGATATAGGACTTCTTGGTGATTATTAAGCAAATCATTATATGCCTTTGACAAGCATTGTTTCGTCGTTGCACTTAGTTGGTTTTTTGAGTAGAACTGCAAAGAATGTGGTAATGCTGAAAATAGAGAGGGAAACAAATCCAGAGTGTTACATATTTAACTGACTGTAACGCCACACATGTTTTGCCCGATAAGCAACCGTTTTCATAGATTGTGCCGCGTTCAGGACACCTTCCACTTCTAATTCATTTCGGCACTGCACTTTTTTTATACAATATTTGATTATACTTTTCCTGCTGAGGCTTTTTTCAATTGGTCACTTTATATTGATTCAATATGAAGAATTTTGGTGTTGTACGAATTTGTATTTTTTTTGTAGTTTTCATCCAAAGCAAGGTTTGAACCTACCTCAGTACAGAGGGCTAATTTTTATTTGATTTTCTTTTTTTGTATTTTTTACTTATTCCTCGCTCTCCCTATTCTACCTCTGAAACCATGTATAGACTCAGTAGTCTGCCACATACTGGGGGGAAATGAGTTGGCGCAGTACTTTGAGGAACGTTGCTGAGGCTTGAGCCAGAAATTCCTCGTATGGTACCCTGATAGTTGCCCAGTTGATCACATATATATTTGAATATTTACTTATCACTTCCCTTTGAGTGCCCTTTTTTTTTAGATTATTTATACAGGTTTTTGGTGGTTGGATTTTTAATATTTTTTGAATTGGCAATTGAAATAGAGCTACTTCATAATTTTTTGTATATAATTTTGATTTTGAAAATTTAGACAGTTTTGCAGTTTTTGGTTCCAGAAAAACTGGCTTAATTCGCCGATTTAAGCAAGCTATGTCATTGTCGATTTTACTTTTTTGAAAGGAGCTTAGCCAGAGAAATCAATAGTTTATGAAATGCCCTAGCAAAGTTTATCGCGATGGTAACCGGGGCTCTGTGTACTGTAGCACCAATGTTGAAACAGTCACAAAGTGAAAAAAAAATGTGAAGAGAATAGACCGCGTCAGAATTCAATGTATTTTACAGTATAAGAATAATAAAAAGCTCACTGTGGTTTCAAGGTAATCAGAACCAGATAATTCCTAATCGTGAACCTGTGGTGATACCCCGACCTCAGAAAGAAAAAAGAAACAAATGGTCTACTGAGGATTATAAGAATGTTTTAAGAGCCTTTTAGACCGCTTAACTAAGACCACTACGAAATTTAACGGAAAAAACCTATTTGTTATGGAGACAAATAGTTGGAGATGATTGTCATGCTAATAATTGGTGCTAATAAGCTCGGGAATATGAGAAGAGACATTAACAATAAGAAGTTGAATGGTGCACAAATCGAACAAATTACAGCAGAGATTAGGATAAATGGAGACGATGTGTACTGGTTTTGCAACACGAAAACAGTAAAAAACTTCACTCAGTATTCAGAGAAGCTACGAAATTTGAAAATGAATTAGATGTTGAACCAATAGTTAAAGATAGAGACCTCCATACAACAAAAGTAGCGAAAAAAAGTGAAAGAACATGCAAAAAAGAAAGCTCAAAGCTGGCTAACAGAAAGATAGAGCCAGAAAGCTCTACATGGTCAGTATATAATCCGAAGCCAAAACGCTGATGTCGATCTATAAGCAACCCATCAGTGGCTGAGGAGTGCAGGATAAAAAGCAGAAACTGAAGGCTTTATCACATCTGCGCAAGACCAAAGTCTCTTGACGCGAAACTATCAAGCGAACATCTTGAAAAATGAAGCAGACCCAAAATGCCGCTTCTGTGACTAATTTATTGAAACTGTAGACCACCTGGTTCCTGGATGCCCTGTCTTGACCCCCAGTGAACTTGACCCCTATGTAAAAAGACATGATAGAATCGGACAATATCTACATTGGGGTATTTGCAAACACTATGGTATTGACAACCACCAGAACTGGTATGAACACCATCACCCACCAGTGACTGAAGCCCAAAACGTTACCACCCTGTGTGACTTCCCAGTAAATACAGACAGAACAATTCAAGCCAATCGCCCAGACATTATTGTGAAAGATCACAGAGATAAGACCTACCTTTTGATAGATATGAGTGTTCCATCAGACAAAAATATAGCTGTCAAGGAATTTGACAAGCTAAGTAAATATAAGGACCTCGAAATAGAGATCGAGAAAATGTGGAAACTCAAAGCAACGACCGTCCCTGCCTTCGTAGGCATGATAAAGAAAGGTACTCAAAGGTTTGTCGAAAAATTACCTGGCAAACATAGCCTCCACGAGATCCAGAAAATAGTTTTAACCAGTACTGCTCACATTCTGCGAAAGTATCTCTTCACTTAAAGATTATTTTTTTTATTTATATTTTTTTCACTGATACGTTAATATCTTTTCACGAACTTTAAATTTAAAAATAAATTTCGCAGGCGAAATAATTTTATTTTTTATCAATTTAATTAAATTATTATGTTTGTACAAATATGTATTTTTATATTCACACAATTATTTTTTTATAAGAATCTTTTCTTTTTTTTACCTAAATGTCGTGTGTGTGTCTTAGACCAATACCTTTGCTCGCCTTAGGTCACTGGGGCGACCCGGTAAGCAATTGTATAAATATGCAAGATAAGGAAATACGATGATGATGATTATAATAATAATAATTTGTAGTAAACGTCTCAACAACACTGGTATGGATACAAAATATGTAATTAAATAATTGACCACTTGTTGTACATGGATGATCTTGAACTCTTTGCCTAAAAAGATACACAATTGCAAGGAACTTTTAAGCGTAGTCCAGCAATTTAGTGATTGATTTTGGGTTGGATAAATCTGTTAAAGCTACGTTCGTCAAAGGCAAGGTGCTTAGAAGTAAAAACATTGGAATAGATGTTATAACAGCAGTTAAAGATCTTGAATCAGTGGAGGCTTATAAATATCTAAAATGAGGATGATGGTATTCAACACTCTGCGATGAGAGAAAAGATCAGGGAAGATTGCTATCACTGTGTAAGGCCAATTTTATATAAGTGAGCGTAATGCGAGAAAATGTGTTGATGTTATTAACNAAAAAGATAAACAATTGCAAGGAACTTTTAAGCGTAGTCCAGCAATTTAGTGATTGATTTTGGGTTGGATAAATCTGTTAAAGCTACGTTCGTCAAAGGCAAGGTGCTTAGAAGTAAAAACATTGGAATAGATGTTATAACAGCAGTTAAAGATCTTGAATCAGTGGAGGCTTATAAATATCTAAAATGAGGATGATGGTATTCAACACTCTGCGATGAGAGAAAAGATCAGGGAAGATTGCTATCACTGTGTAAGGCCAATTTTATATAAGTGAGCGTAATGCGAGAAAATGTGTTGATGTTATTAACTCCTTACCGTTCCCTATTTAAGATATGGTTTCCCAATCATAAATTGGTATATTACAGAAATAAGAACGGTTGATTGTAAAATAAGCAAACTTCTTACCAACCATCAACTGCGCCATCTCAAGGCTGAACTCGTCCAATTAGAATTTCCATTAAAAATATCAATTATGGAAACGAGTACTTAAATGAGCAGCTCTAATGACTGGATGGTCAAGCTTGTCAACATTCAGGAAAATGGGCAAAACCATATATTCTTTCGCTAGTGATGCCTGCAAGTACCTCTCAGAGTTTGGTCTGACTCCTAGACTTGCAGAAGACCTCAAAAGCCCAACTGAAAAAGCAATAGACATCAAGACCTAGACAAACATTGAAGGTATAAGCAAAGTTGTTGATGATTGGAAGAGTAATCCCCAAAATACTAAATACCTAAATAGAGCAAGCAACCGTGATATTCAAATCAATCAAACCAACAACGTGTTTATCACTTCATTGATAATATATTATATAATATCGAGAAGGATTTTATCATTATCAGAATATAAAAACAACTTAAAAACATTATAAAATGTTACAACTAAAATATATACATCTGTTCTCTCTTAACACTTCGTAAACAAGGTAAAAATTCATCAATCTTTTGCTCTTATGTAAGAATATTGGAACAAAAGAAAGCTGCGAAAACAAGTCACTAAGGTAATCAATTTGTATTCCAACCATTAGTGTGTGGCTTTTGAACTCGCTCGTTGTAGTCATTGTTGGTCTTTTGTCATTAATGTGTAACGCTTCTAATATGGGGTGATTGATTGAATTCGCTAATGCAAGAATCGTGACGTCATCTATGGACAAAATGCTATTTGGTTCACGAATACTCCTTCGGTTTGCTAATGACGGGCGATTTGCCGACATAGCACTATTAACATCGTGAACATATTTGGTATACAACACCATTTTTAAGAGATTTTGGGACAGAAGGTTTCAACGTTGCAGGACAGTTTTTACTTTACCGCTGGTAAAAATAACTTTACATGGCGCTTAAAGTTCTATCAGCGATTTCTCATGTTTTTCTGAAACTTTTCTTCCGTATTGTAAGAACAGCATTTTACGTTTCATATGTTAAGACTCCTCTTACTCGTTAATTCTATTGTCCTGAAAAAGTGGATAATTGGATTGTACTGCAGAAGGACGAGGGATATTGATTGTTTTCTAGTATTTTCTTCGCTTTATTTATACTTTCATGAACAGCTATCCACATACTGCATGCTCATATAATACTGTGAATCATTCCCGATACTACCGAACGAACGTTTATGTCTTTCTGGTTTTAATGAATGGCGAGTCCCGTGTCAGCTGTTTTTATGTACCATGTAGCGGATAATTTTCCTTCCGCTCGAGTGATCAGCGTATCAAGAAAAGCGAGTGACGTGTTCTTCTCTCGTTCTGTTGTAAACTTTAGCGATGTCAATGTCATGTTTGTTAATATCTCTAATAATGCCGTCCATGTAACTACTGAACAGCACCGCATCTCCCTTAACCGTGATGTCATATTTGCTCATCCAACCATTTGCCAGCATTCGCACAGGAGGACTTTGCATAGCCTGACTGTCGACTTGTTCGTAATATCCATCAGCAAGATTGATGAATTATCTTTTTTACGAAGTGTTAAGAGAGAACAAATGTATAAATTTAATTGTAACATTTTATACTGTTTTTAAGCTGTTTTTTATTCTTTTAGATCTGATGATGAGAAAATCCTTCTCGAAATATATTATCAATGAAGTGATAAACGCGTTGTTAGTTTGATTGATTTTAATGGATTTATGCCACGATTTTTATTGCATACAATTATTCAATCCTGATATTGATAACCAATTGACTCGTTAGTAGGTAGCCACTTCGGTACTTAAATCGGATGATGAGGGCTTTGTTATTGCCGGATAGGACCAAAGCCTGCCTACTAGAATCTACCATCTAAATGTAGTAAAGAATAGTGATAACTCTACTTGCTGGATGTGAGTTAAACATACTGAAAAAATAGACCAAATATCTGGTTGTTCGGTTGATGCACCAACGTCTAGAGAGACGTGGCAGATTTTGTCAGTTCACCCATTGGTGCATATGTAGACATTTTGGCTTATCTTATGAAATAAACTGACGGGAACATAAACCACCCAAAGTTGTAAAAAATGATTCGGTAAATATGTTATGGGACTTTATTGCCCATTCCGATCGAATAATACAAGCTAATAGGCCATATATCGTAGTGAAATAGTACAAAGATAAGTCATGGCTCCTTATCGACAAGACTGTCTTTAGTGATTATAATTCGTCTGTGAAAGTCTTTAAAAATCTAGGTAAATAGAAAGATCCTGGAATCCGGGTAATCACAATGTGGAAACACAGAGCAACGTTCCAGAAGTAATAGGAGCTCTTGGTCTGATGGCTGAAAACTGTATTTCCCAGTTCCCTGGTGGTGCCCCAACGCTACCTGAGCTTTAGAAAATTATACTTTTAAATATTACACATATACTGCAAAAATGCCTCTGTGGAGTATCTTTGTTAAAAAAATTACTTTCAGTAATCTATTTTGTAAGCTATCTCTTTTCAACCATTGCTAGCTTAATGGGGATGCAAATTCTTTTGCCTGCCTCACATGTTGTCCTGCCATCCTTCTTTCCTCTGTTGTTTCTGCTCCTTCCCGAATGATTTTCTTTCACTTTTAGATGGTCTTTTCACATACGTTTTGACTGCTCCCATGATGTCAGAGCTCTTATTGCCGATGTATTTGCTTAGGCTTTCTTCTTCATATTTCACGGTGTCGTAAACACTCATCAGACCACTACCTCCTTCTCTGTACAAAGAGGCGGTTTACATCTGCTTGTGGATACATAGCAACATATACGTGCAACAGCTTTAGTGTCTTCCGATCTAGTTGTTCTGGCTCCTGTCGTGTCCATTCTAGAATCCCTCCTCCATATCTTAAGAGAGATGCCGCCCACGTGTTTATAGGATTTACCATGTTTCCAGCATTCAGTTCTGACTCAAGTACCTTTCTCAACCTTCTGATGTTCTCATTTTGCACATTGATTATCATTTCGTTCTGCTTTATGACATCCAACTCAAGCACTCCAAGATACTTATAGGAATTAGTCTCGTCAATTGACAGTATTACCTCATTATTTTCAAACACGATTGCAGAACTATCTTTCACTGATTTTCCTCTCTTCAAAACCGTGATGGCACACTTAATCAAAACCAAACGGCATCCTGATATCATCACTAAAAACACGAACAGTATCAACAGTGACTTCAAGTCGCTCTTGCTCTTACCGAACAACTTTATTCATGTAGAGGAGGTGGTTCAATTTAGTCTTGTCACCACGTACCCCCTTACCTCGCCAGATTTTCAACATTCTGTTCATATAGCCTGCTCCTTGGTCACTCTTAGCCAGAAAGTAGCACTCCATAACTTTAATGTTATCCTATCTGCCCCTTTTCCTTTTTTCCTTTGTTCAAAGCTGTTGTTGTTCTTGCTCAACGCCAGTAACAGGGTGACGACCTGCTCCTGCCTGGTTCTCCACAGGAAGCCTGCTGGGCGCGACAGAGGTATCGTAGCTATCTCTCCCGTTTACACCGTTAGCGATCTTTGTATTTCTTGTCTTCATCATGTGAATGAGTTTGAATTTCTGTCACGGTTGTCTCCCTTATCCATTTTCTGTAGGGGTTGACTCCCTTAGCTGATGATAGAATCTGTTTCGCTCAGCAGTAAGATTTGTGTTTTCTGCCAGGATTTTCTTCCTTAGCTTTCGATTCAAAAATCAACCCACAAGGCAGTGGGGTCTATTGTATATCAAGACCGTTGTCTTGATATACAATAGCTGATGGGAATCTCGACTAGAGCGACCTACCCTCCTAACAACAAACTCTGGGGTGTGCCGTTCCCCGCAGTTTAGGTGAGGGACACAGGCTGGACAAAACTCAGGCACTCTATCCCTGATGTCACTACCTTTCCTTGCCTGCTTAACGATCGCACCAACCCAGTACGTGGAGCCGCAGGACACCATTCCGATATTCACTGAAAACTACTCGGCGCTCGTCGGTGTTATTATTATTATTGTTATTATTATTATTATTATTATTATTATTATTATTGTTATTGTTATTGTTATTATCATCATCATACTTTATTGCTGCAATACCAGGCGCTGTTGCCGAGATATGATTCCATGACTTACTAGTGACTAGTTATTACATGGTAGTTGTAATAACACATTTTCTGATTTTTTATCCGTTTTAAACTGGACGGTGTAAAACGACTTGCTACTAATACCATTGCAGCAGCTGGCACTTATTCTAGAGTGTCTACACGTATATGTGGACGCATTCTCCAAAAGTACTTGATGAACTTTTAATATGGCATCGTAAAGCAATTATTGTAGATGCCTTTATGTATATCACATGTTACTGTGTGCATTAAGCAGATCCACGTAGCAAACAAGCCAGAACATGTTGCATATTTGACGTTGTGGAGTTTAGATGAAGTTTTAATTTCTTGTTGTGGTATGTATTGGTTTGGCTCATTTTTAAGGCGTACCCCTTTGCAGTTTCGATACTTTAACTTTATTTCAGTTTTGTTAGCTTTATGTTTTCTCTATTCCTTGCACGTATTATTTTCTGCCCCTTTTTGCAGATAGCAAGAATGTGAAGTTGGAACATGGAGATGTTTCGTGGGAAAAAGCATTAAAATACATGCTTTATCTTGTTGACGTAAACGAAATTTATGATGTAGCCCTGGGATTGTATGATTTTGATCTAGTCTTGTTAGTAGCAGAGAAATCGCAAAAGGTACTTCTCAGCTATTTGGAATATTGAATATATTTTAGGCCGTTTAAAAATATAGCTATTAGTTTGATTAATGAATCTGTAATTTGTAGTTTACTCTTTTTTTAAAACAGTTTGTTGTTGATGGTTATTTGACTGTCCCGTGTTTGTTTGTTATCGCACCAAATCATAAAGTAGTTTCTGCAATATCTTATTACTTCGCACACTATTTTTTTATTTCTTTGATGAAGGGCGTGTAGTGTGAATATCGCGGGAGTGGATTTTTGTTGAGCCATATATGGTTAGCCAAACTTTACTATTTACTTTGCATCAGCAAGGAAATACGAAAAGTGTTACCTAATACTTAATTATTCAACTATAATTGCGGGAAGTAATTAGAGGATCTATTATAATACCCCAAAATTATTTTTTATTAAAAGTTGTCAATTGTGATACGAATCTGCAACAAAATCGCTACACAACTCAGTGTGAAAAGAGTAATATTGAGCTCACCTCAAATCATGAGATTTTTTTGTTATCTTATAATAATTTTGAATTTATTTAATGCAAAGATTACTGCAAAATAATTGTGAATCCGGAGCACGAACTATCAGAAGCCATTTTCTGAACCTGCAGAAAGGACACATTTCGGTAATAATTTCGGTATATAACATAACATTTTGTGCCATTGTACAATATTGTACTGAATTGAAATTGTGTTAATATTTTACCAAATGATGATGTACTTATTTTGTATTACATTTTTTTTAATTATTATTATTACTATTATCATTATTATTATTATTATTATTATTATTATTATTATTATTATTATTATTATTATATTACTTGTACAGTTTTTGTTGGTATAACTAGAGTTTGAGGCTGAATTTCAAGTCGCAACCCGCGACCTTAGATATTCAGCACACATCGCAAAGTTGGAGCATTTCCAAGCAAGCAAGTCTTCTGTATTGTACTGAAGTAGATCTTAGGGCTTATTCTATTAAGCCAGTTTTGAAAACCCATCGATATAGTTCCTAACGCACCTATGATTATTGGAATCACTTGGACATCTCCACAGTTCCAGATCCTTTTACTTTCCCACTTCAAATCCTGATAGCGATCTATTTTCTCCCTTTCCTTCTCGATGACACGAGTGTCAAAAGGACATGCGACATCTATAATCTGGTTTTGAATGTTCGAGTACCTTGTCAGTTTGTATTTTCATGTCCCACAGTACATATTCTCATTCTCAACAACCATTTCTGGTCGGTGATCATACCACTTCTCAGCATTCTCAAGATTATAGTATTTGCATATCTGCCAATGAATCACTTGAGCAATTTTGTCATGTCGCCACTGTTTGTACTGTGTTTGTGCAAGGTTTTTGCACTCTGAGACAAGATGAGAAACAGTTTCTTCACGCTCGCCGCAGATTCTACAATTCACAGAAATATCTTCCTTATCAATTCGGTGCCTTGTTGATCTTGTTCTTAGCGCCTGTTCTTGGGCTGGCATTATGGTACCCTCGGTGCCTTTTTTGAAGTCTCCTTTCTTTAACCAGTCCCAGCTCAAAGCATCTCTAAATTGGGTATTATCGAAAAACACACTATGTAGCTTTTTCTCTTTCAAGTTGTTTTTCCGCTATTCCATGGTGGTTTCTTTATCTACTCCTGGGTCAATTATCGATTCTCTCTGTATCTCTTTAAGCATAGCTTCCTGACTGTTATGGACATACTCTTACAGGCAGTTTTTCTCAATAAGGACGCAATCTTCCATACTGATCTCTCTTGATGTGTAGGCGATCTACATCACCTCTTGTGTGGAACGCATTATGCAATGTTAGCAACTTGCGTGTTTTACGATCTAGTTCTTTTAATTAATTTACTCACCAAGCTAAGATACCTGTAGTGTATCGTATAATCGAAACTGCACGAGAGTTTATTGCTGTAATAACGTTTCTGCTATTCAATTTAGATTTTAAGATCTTTTTAACTCTTCTCAGATATTCTGGCTTCACGTTACTTTTCATCGCTCCATCCTTGATGCTATCTGCTTCAAGGATTCCTAGATACTTGTACCCATTTTCAAGATCGATTTCTTTGATCGTCTCACCCGAAGGAATTTCTATACCTTCACTTCTGACATGCGTCCCTTTTTTCATCACTAAAGATTCTGACTGAGTTCATGAGAGTTTCGAGTTGTTTTTCTGTATTGCCGAACAACTTTAAGTCATCCATATACAGTAAACGATTAATAGTTGGTCCTGATTTACGGAACTCGAAGCCGGCTTTAACTTTAATCTCCCTGAAAGATACCACGTTTTATTTTCACTTTTCCGAGTGACTTTCCACCAGATGTCAATTCTATTTCCCAATGGTTCATACTTCTAAGTAAAACTGCTTTCATGTTATTTGCAACTTTGAAGAGCTCGAGGCATTTAATAATCCACGAATGTGGAACCATATCAAACGCCTTCTTGTAATCAACCCAACCCAAGGCTAGACCGACCATTCTTCTCTTGCAACTCTTTATTGTGCCCCACGATTTCTTTTTGCAACCTTTTTGTTCCTCGGGCAAGAGACCATTTTGTTCGAAATGCTTGTATATTTCTTCAGAAAGGATGCCGGTAAATAGCTTCCTCGTTAACGCTAGGCAGGTTATGGGTCTGTAGTTGGTTACTTCATTACCTTTTGATTTATCTTTCATTAAAGGTACTGTTCTCCCCTTTGTTAGCCAAGGTGGGACAACACGGCTTATTAGGCAATCATTGTACATTGCTGCCATGCGCGTCTGTAGCGATTTCACATTCTTCAACCAGTAACCTTGCACGCCATCTGGCCCTAACGATTTCCAGTTTGTGAGTTTGTTAGCTTGTATTTTCAACATCTCAGTTGTTATGGTTATGTCTGGCTGCTTATCTGTGTTATCGCCTACCTCTTTCTCAACATTCTTAACCCATTCAGCATTATCGTTATGCTTCACATCCTGTTCCCAGATTTCCCTCCAATAAAGGTCAGTAGATTCTTTATCAAGTGTCTCATCATTCCCTCTTTCTATGCCTTCCAATTTCTCAAACAGTCTTTTCTGATTATTTTGGAAAAGTCTTTTTTGTTGGAACTGCTCATTCCTATCGTTGTATCTCTTAATCTTTTTCTTCTTTCGCTTTCAGTCTTTGCTTTAGTTCTTCAATAACTGCTTTTATACCTTTTCTTTTAACATTGTACTTTAAGTTCAGTCTTTGTTTCATACCTTCATTTCTCATGTGTCATTTTTCAAAACCCTCAAGTTTTCCATTTTCTCTTCTCAGATCTGCAATCTGTTTAGTTAGAGGTTTCTTCCACCATGGTTCTTTTTTCTCTCTGGGTTGACTTTTCTTTACACCAAGTAGTTTACTAACTACACATCCTGTCGCCTTTTGATTACAGATTTGATTACACTGGAGCAGGTCATTTGCTTCCGAGTAAGGAATGACTTTGTCAATCTCTGCTGTCATTTCTCTAAGTTTCTTCCTGTCAACGAATCTCAAATTTGGTGGGTCTTCTACCTCCTCCTCCCTCAGTTCCTGCTGTATCAATCGCAGAACCTTTATTCCTTCATCTCTTAAAACGTCTCCTTTCATTCTACGTTCAACATTTTCCACAACCTTTACTTCTGTATTAGTTTCTATTACCCTATCGGTATCATCTCTATTTTCAATCATAGTAATATTTTCCACAGCTACGTCTCCTTCCAGATTATGGTCATGTTGTTCGAGCTCAATATTACCTTGTCTTTTAATTTCCTCACGTTCAATCTCAGACAACCGGCCGTTAGTTCTAATCACCCTATCACTCTCGCTTGCACTGCTAGCTTCTGCTCAGACAACTCAAACACACCTTCTTTCCAGATCTTAAGCATCCTTTGCCTGTAACTTCTAAGATTAGGATTACTTTTGAAAAAACACTTCATGATAATTTTGTTCATTTCCTTAGCACAAGTTGTCCTTTGTTTTGCGTTACGAGGATTTCGTTGGATAACGACCTGAGAAGCCACGTTCCTTCCCCTGCCGGACGAGGGAACTTCACAGAACATTCCGGCTTCATTATTTTCAGCACTCATACTTGTATATATGGAATGGTTTGTGTAAAGTTTTCCTTCCCTAGTATATTTATTGCAACATCATCTCTAGGAGAGTTGCTAGCCAAAGCTAAAGACCCTATCCTGACCATAGGACTCGGTTACACCCCGCCAGACGTCAACCTGGAATTTACAACCGCGTTTGGTTTGTTTTTCGGTGTTTTCCTTCTCCTGGAATGTCTGCCGACCAAGGCTGATGACCCCACCCTGGCTAAGAAAGATACAGACTGAGACAGACTAGCCCCCGCCGAATGCCAACCCGGTATTTCATGGCCTCGGGGAGAGCTAACAGGTACTACACCTTGCTCAGGGGTGACCTGAAGGTAGTTGTGGCAAAGGGTAATCTCATTGGTCCACATAGAAACTCCACAACCGGATGGAGTTTAATGTCAATACCCAGGACAAATTATTATTATTATTATTATCATCATTTTTCTTCACAATTTTTGTCTGGCTGTTCTTATTGCCGAGTTCTATGCTGATAGGCGGGTCATAACAAATGACCATAAGCTACCAGCATTTTCTTTTTCAAAACTCCAGTACTTTTCGCAAAATCCTGGATGTTTCCAACAACGTAGTCTTTTGAGGTACTCCTAAGTTGCTATGAATCCCAAGCTTTTCAGCCCACTTCTCAAATCCTTTGGTGACAGATTCCAGAGCTCCAATAGCAACAGGGACAATTTCTACTTTCTTCAGTTTCCACAGTCTTTTTATTTCTCTTTTCAGATCTTGATACTTTTCTACTTTTTTTCTCCTACTCTGCCACGTTCGCATCCGCCAGTATTGTTATGTCAATGATTACTGCCGTATGTTCCTTTTTATCTACCAAGCCTAAACCTGGCCTTCTTGCTTCAATCACATTATCACACTGGATATTTACATTACACAACTTGACATCATCACTCTCCAAAACGCCTTCAGGGGCATGCTCATACCTTTTCTAACTGCATTCCAGTCCTCTTTTCTTGCATATATCCCAATGGATCTTTCTCGCCACATTATGGTGACGCCTCTTGTACTTCTTCTGAGCTAACCTTTCGCATGCACTTACAGTGTGTTGGCCCCACAATCGACACAGGGGGCTTCCAGCCGTTCTATCAATGTGATACTTCACATATTTTGTCCTGATGGATTGCTCTTGTCCACAAATCAAGGCTTCTGTATCAATCTTCAAATCACATTTTGACAACCAATGCCAAGTCTTCTCCTTGTCTACACCATCTGTCAGGTCTCTGACAAACTGTCCATGCATTCTCTTTTCATTTCATGTATCTTTCGCTTTGTTTTCATTTCTTGCCTAAAGATCTCTAACCTTCTCCAGTTCACATGCATTTAATTTCTCGAATTTTGCTACATCCATTAACAGTTTCTCTTTAGATTTGGCCACGTACACTTTAAGACTACTCTCCTCATCTTTGACACATCGTTCTATACTTATAAGACCTCTTTCCCCATTTTTTCTTTTCACGTACAGCCTGTCAGTATCACTCTTCAGATGGAAAGCTCCATACATTGTCATTGTTTTCCTTGTTTGTCTGTCTCAATTTTTAAGCTCGTTTTCTCTCCATTGTATAATTCCCGATACATACCGGAATATAGCCACTGACCATGTGTTGATCACTGAAACCTTATTTTTCCCATTCAACCTTGATCTAAGTACCAGCCTTACCCTTCTTTTGTATTCCTTTCTAATTGCATCTTTTATTTCAGCTTCTTTGATTTTATCTAATTCCACAATACCTAGATAAGCGTACCCTTCCTCCCCAACCTCTTTCATTGTCTGTCCATCAGCTAACTTAATTCCTTCACTTCTAATAATCATTCCTCGTTTCAATGTCAAAATGCCACACTTTTTCATCCCAAGTTCCATACCAATGTCGTTGCTGAACATGTGAACGGTTCTAACAAGCATACTCATCTGATCTTCAGTTTTCGCGTATAGCTTCAGGTCGTCCATAAACAATAAATGGTTGACCTTGTATTCCGTCTTTCCCCATTCATAAGCCGCATTCACTTTCCGCAATATCAGTGACAATGGTATCATACTAAGGACAAATAATAGTGGTGATAGACTATCTCCCTGGAAAATTCCCCTCTTCACAAAAACCTGTCCAAGATCTTCCCCGTTGGATGTCAGTGATAGCTTCCACTGTTTCATGCTTCTTCCAAGAAAGTTCCTTACATTCTCAGCTATTCCAAACATCTTTTAACATTCGCTTATCCAACTCTGCGGGACCAGATCATAGGCTTTCTTGGTAATCTATCCAAGACATGGACACATTCGTACCCCTTTTTTTGCAAGCTCTGAGTACGGTTCTGTCTATGAGCAGGTGATCCTTGGTGCCCCTGCTTCTTCGCCTACATCCTTTCTGTTCATCTGGTAATATATTGCTCTCTTCTTGATACTGGTACATTTCATCTGCTACAATACCCGTCAAAAGTTTCCACATTAGTGGAAGGCAGGTAATGGGTCGATAATTATCAATCGCTGTGCCTTTCTATGGATCTTTTTGACAATTATTATTATTATTATTATTATTATTATTATTATTATCACTATCATTATCATTATTATTATTTTCTTCTCAAATTTCCTTTAGAGTGCGTAACGTTTGGGAACTACGTAACACCGGGTTATACTCATAATCTGAGGTTTTATGTCGTTCATGTGTGCTTTATAGTTTTCTAGTCTTTCGATTCCTTTGTAGAGAAAGTGCTTTTCTGAGAACGTGTGCCGTTGAGTTTAAGATTATTTTCTGAATTTCTGGCAATTTAATATTTCCCAGAATTAAATCGACGCATTTTCCGAGTTCCTTTCTTCACCATACCAAGGGCTCCTACAATAACTGGTATTATCTTCGTTCTCATGTTCCACATCCGACTGACCTCTTTCTTTATAGCCTTTATATTTACCAAGCTTTTCAAACTCCTTGGCAGTGATGTTGTCGTCGTATGGGGCATTCATATCAATCATCTGGCACTGCTTCGTCAATTTATCCTTTATGACAATGTCTGTTCTGTTAGCCTGAATCGTTCGGTCCGTTCTTATTGGGAAACCCCATAATATGGTTCCTTGTGTCTATTACTGGTAAGGGTTGGTGTTCGTACCATTTTTCTACAATTTCAATTCCATAGTAGCTACACACTTTCCAATACATTTACTGACCAACACGGTTGTGCCTGTTAGTATACTCGTTTTGCCTGTTAGTATACGTGTTTTGTGTATTAGTATACCCGTTTTGTTTTGTTGTGCCTATTAGTATACTCGTTATTATTGAATGAATAAAGCTTTGGTACAAGCCATAATACATAACTACCAAAGCTTTATTCATTCAGTAATAACGAGTATACTAATAGCCACAATAGTATACTATTAGTATATTAATAATATATAATAATAACGAGTATACTCATTATTATTATTATTATTATTATTATTATTATATGTGAGGAGCCGTGCCTTAATGGTTAGTGCAGTTGCACCATAACCAAAAGGTTCCAGGTTCGATTCCCCGAGCGGGCGAAAAAATTTTTGAACTTTACCAAAAAGTCATTGACTGGCGTCAGGAAGGGCATCCGGCTAAGAAATTCCTCACTGCCAAAACAAAGTCCCCCTGAAGGGCACCGTCTGAGCCCCAATTACTGGGGAAACATGATATTAAAACCGAAAAAAAAACCTATTGTAAAAATATATATATATATATATATAAAGCTAAATTTTTCGTTCGAGTTAAGCCAAAAAGAACGTTCAAAGCTATTCACCAAGTTATTGATTGTGATTTCGCTAGATTGCACTGCACATGTTGTTAAACCGTGAGTGCGGTGAAATTTTTGAAAATAAACAGTTAAGAATAATTAGCAGATTTGGGTCTGCCTTCCACTTTAAAGTCTTATGGGGAATTCATATTCAACTTTCATCATCTCTTTGTAGACGAAGAGAATTTTTCTGAGGCTTTAATTGTTTCAATTTTAGTTTAGGTATGCCGCAGATATTTTGTGTGACAAGATAGTTTTTTTGATAAACGGGTTTTTTATCTTTCTTCGCTTTAGTCTTCGGCAGTAGATTTTCAAACAATTTTTTTTCATATTTCGTTAGGATCCAAAGGAATACTTACCGTATTTAAACAACCTAAAAAAGATGGACAGTAACGTTATGAAGTATAATATTGATGTGGATCTAAAGAGGTATAAAAAGGCACTAAATCACATCGCTAAAGCAGGTATTACTTTACGCAATATTGTTAGTAAGAATTTGAAAGCAAATAGATATGTAGTCATTGTACATACTCATCCACTTTTTCATGGTCTCAGCAAACATAAATTTGAGAAAACCTTTTTTACGTAAAGAATAACATGTGCACGATATTTACTGCAGTAACAGTTGAAACATTAGTATTTTTGCAGTTTCGAATTTTACCCTGTTATAATTTCTGCCGGGTATTTTTCTGTGGCCTTTTCAATGTTTCTTTGTTTTCTTCTTTCCTTCTGCAGTTTTCTTTACCCATCTTTTCGTCATTCTGACCTTCACTTAATCTTTTTCTGCTGTTGTGCCATTGGTACCTTTTTGCTGTGTCGAAATTGATCCCAATTCTCATTAGACTTGTCATGATCCTCTGTGAAAATGACTGAATATTTCAATGATTTAGACTTTGAAATTGCAGACAAATTATTTGTGCAAAACACTTTTCTAGTAACACCCGAAATAATTTGTTTTTAATATATATATATATATATATATATATATATATATATATATATATGTCTATATTAATATATATAAATGTTTTTTTCCTTCAGGTAAAGAATATTTTGAAAAATGCCTGGAACTTGCAAAGGAACATAATCTATACAAAGAAGCATTGGAACTTTTTGACAAAGCATCGTTAGAGTTTAAGGTAGGTCATGTGTTAATCATGCAGTATAAACCGAGGATTTTTTGCCGTATATATTTCCCAGTCTTGAGCCCTAAATACAATAAAAACATGTCGATGCTGCTAATCCTTACGTTTACAGTACATAAACGCTTTCATACATACATACATACATACATACATATATACATATATACATACATACATATATACGTACCTTCCTACCTACATACATACATATATACGTACCTTCATACATACATACATACATACATACATACATACATACATACATGGTGAGTGCTCCATCTTGACAGATGATTGCCGTCTGTGACTTCAGCTGTAGTCAGTATAATTTCTGTCTTCCCTTTCGTGGCGTCGTAAGTGACTTTGGAGACCAGCTTCTGGTCTGCAATGCTTGAAACATAGGCGACAGATAAAAGAAGAAGCTTCGACTGGGTTGATAGTATCACTTGCAGCCTTGCAACACATCACACATGACAGACTGTGTGGCCTTGGAGGGAGGTTAGAAAGTGCCATTGATCTGACATGGGACTTCAAATGATTGACAAAGCCAGCTTTTGAAAGAAGAATACAATCACATCTGTCACACTTCCAGCTCTTTGTGCCGTCATCGAGGTTGTTCTCCCAGCCTTTGCGCAATCTACACTTTAACCGTTCATGTTCCAGGCGACTATTTTCAAACAATGCACTACCTGTCTTCACGTGCCTTCTCCAAGTCGCTCTTTCTAAGGATAGCTTCTCCCATTAAGGTCTATTCCTAGTTTCTTTAGGTTTTCTTTGATACAGTCTTTGTACCTTCCTCTGGGTTTGTGCTGTGATCGCTTTCCAGTCTGGAGTTGCCCAGACAACAGTTGCTTAGGGTGTCTATCGCCCTCCATACGAACCACATGGCCTGCCCAGCGCATATGATTGGCGATGATCATTGACTCGATACTTGTGTATCCTGCTCTGACAAGGACTTTACTATCAAGTGTTTGGCTTTGCCACTTGATATTGAGCATGCGTCTCAAACATTTCTGATGAAAGTGTTCAAGTAGTTTGAGATGTCTTCGATGAACGATCCATGTCTCNTCTATTCCTAGTTTCTTTAGGTTTTCTTTGATACAGTCTTTGTACCTTCCTCTGGGTTTGTGCTGTGATCGCTTTCCAGTCTGGAGTTGCCCAGACAACAGTTGCTTAGGGTGTCTATCGCCCTCCATACGAACCACATGGCCTGGCCAGCGCATATGATTGGCGATGATCATTGACTCGATACTTGTGTATCCTGCTCTGACAAGGACTTTACTATCAAGTGTTTGGCTTTGCCACTTGATATTGAGCATGCGTCTCAAACATTTCTGATGAAAGTGTTCAAGTAGTTTGAGATGTCTTCGATGAACGATCCATGTCTCACAAAAATACAAAAGAGTTGTCAAGACACAAGCCTTGTACACGCAGAGCTTGGTTTTGAAGATGATGCCGCGATCTGTGAAAACTCGTTTTTTAAGTATTCCAAAGGCAACAGAGGCTTTCTGTATCCTCTGGTGTATTTCTGCATCAAGGGAACCATCTCTTTACGGGGTGCTACCAAGCTACCCAAAGGTGTCTACCACACCTAATGAACTGCCATAGACACGGATTTCTGGTACAAGATATGGTTCACCAGGTGCTGGTGTGTACATGACTTTTGTCTTCTTCAGACTTATTTTAAGGCCAAACACAGTGCATAAGGCGGAAAAACGATCCATAACGAGTTGCATATTTTCAGCAGTACAAGCAAGAAAGTTCTCTTATTAGACTATGACAGACTTCTGACTTAAACCTTCTCAAATTGAAAACATTTCCAGTAGTTCTAAATTGCAAAAAAAACACCCATATGACAGTCATGAAATGCATGTAAAAGCATAACCGCAAAGAATATGGGAAAATGTGTTGGTGCTGAGATGACCCTTTGCTTAACACCGTTATCAATCGGAATCTCCACAAACAATACTCCATTGAAAAGAACACGAGCTTTCATGCCCTCATGCAACATGCTCACAAAGAGTGGTGGGCGCCCTACTTTCCCAAGTATTATCCACAAAGCATGGCGGTTCACAATATCACAAGCTTTCGTTAAATCAACAAAAGTTTGATACAGTGGCATCTGCTTCTCATTGCATTTCTCTTGGAGCTGACGTGCAGTAAATATCATGTTAATGGTACCTCTGCCATGTCTAAAGCCACTCTGCGATTCAGGAATGGTTGTCGGACAGATATCTTCCATTAGGCTGTTTAACAGCAGTCTTGAGAAAACTTTCCCCACAGCTTCTAGGAGTGTAATACCCCGATAGTGATCACATACACCTTTCTCTCCTTTCCCTTTAAACAGAGACACTAAGATACCATCTATCGAATCCCTGGGTACGTTGGTGCCTTGCCAGGTCTTAGTAATAAGATTGAATACTGCATTGGTCACATTTTCACTTCCAATCTTTAGAAGTTCAACTGGCAGGCCATCTTGACCAGATGCCTTGCCTGTATTGATTTGTTTAAGAACGATTTTTACTTCTTCACGACTTGGTAGTCGATCCATTCGAAACGTAACAGCACATTGTGGGAGTTTCTGTGTGATATTCATATCCACTACTGAAGGATTATTAAACAAGTCAGCAAAGTGCTCATGTAGCGCTGAAGAATCTTCTTTGGTTCTTTGATAATGTCCCTGTTGTCTTTTGACTTTAGAGGAGCCACGCAAGATTTTGGAGGGTCAAATACTTCGCGTAATAAATCATAAAACAGCTTTATGTCCTAAGCGTCATATGCTCTTTGCATTTCATAAGAAATCTGTGATCACCATTCATTATTCATTCAGTGAAAAAGTGTATTGCCCATGACCAAATTGAGCTCGGAACAGAACTGAAGTAGTTTCAAGTCATTTGAATTCATTTTGCCAATGCCATGGCGACCAAGGGCACCCCAGGTTTCAAAATCACTACCGACTCGAGCATTGAAATCACCCCGCAGGCTGCCAACCAGTGTTGATGTGACAGGCAATGTTTGATGCACCTTTTCTAGCACCTTCCCAAGAATTAGGGTGAGCAGTGCTATCCCTTAAAAGGGCTGCTCAGTCACAAGAACCTCCACCGGAGTATGCCCCTGTCACAGTAAGACACAACAACGATGTTAAGATAAGATTCCTGTCGCCTATATGCAGATTTGTAACTGTGAGCTTCCAATTGGTTAAATCTGCACACGTCACCACTTGTCCATCGCCATAGGACGTTCAGTAAATACAATGACAATCTCAATAACAAGTCAGGAGACATCTGTACATCAAAGGATTTAAGTGACATAGGCTTGTACAACACCTATACCACTCTCTGAGACTCAGCAGCCATATAGTGGGCGACAGGCAATAGCAAGATGGCCAACAAACTGCTTTGTCTGTACGTTTTAGTATCATAGAGTTTGTACCTCTCCCGGCCACAACAAAGAAGCCGAAATGGAATCAACTTGCTAGAATAGTACATACCTAGGAGAGATAATGTCTGAAATTGTTACATTACAGCTGCCTTGCCTTTGATATCAAGGAGCCCATTCTACCCTCTATGCCATGGGTCAAATAGCATTGGGGGTACATACATACGTACATACATACAAACATACATACATACATACATACATACATACATACATACATACATACATACATACATATACGCAAACATACATTTTTTACGTAATGAATCCTTAAGGGACTAATGGAATTGACTTTGTGCAGATCAATTTGATAAGCAAGTGCGCCTCCTCTTTACCTGTTTCTGCAAAAAGATTTTTGTAAACTTTATTCCCAACAGAACCGTCATAATTAGTTATTATACTAGTCTGATAGTCATCGCCGTAAAGACGAGGATTATAGTTTTGTCTTACTAGTTTTTGTAAACAAAGCGTATCGGTGTAAAAGGATTGACAGTCGTCAACAACCGCTTGTGAGCCTTCACTTTGTTTGACAGCTGAGTTTCAAGCCACTTGTACATAATTAATCTGTACTAGAGAGCTGAGTCGTTCTGTATTACAGGCTGATTTTTTATGTGGGGGTTAAAGATATGCTTACTCAAAATTTTATACGTTCATTATAGATTTTCATGTAGCCTTAAGAGAATGAAAAGAACAAGTGATCCTGCACCACCCTGGGGGACAAAAAATGTTTTCTAAAATATTATTTTTCAACTTTTAGCACAGTTAGCCGTTTTGTATAAATCTTCCAGTACTTCGATGCGGTACATTAGCTCTCTGTTGCCTCAGTCAATTCTGTTAAAATAGAATGGATTATTCCTATATTGAAACAAACGTTGTATACTTTTGTGAGATTTACGAACAAAATATATGCATTTTTTAAAAATAAACCAGTCCCTATTTAGTTTAATATAGTATCCGAACTGCTACAAAGATCACGAAAACATTTTAAGTTGTAGTGATTTGTCTTACCAAGGCTCCAATTTTTCTGATTCAAGAATGCTCTTGCAACGGACATCGATAATTTTTCCATTATTTTGCTTTACCTGTAATTTTATTCGATGGTGTAATGGTTGTCTTTCTGCATAATTTTGGGGTCCCAGCATTTTATTCTTTTCTTTAAATATCAATACGTTTGCTGTAATGTATGATACAGCTGTTTTAAGAAATCCCACAGGTATGTATGTGCTGATGCGTATTCTTTCTTTGGACCATGGTAGCTTTTCCTATTTCATCTGACTGTGATAGGTGCATAGCAGAAAGAGTAATTTGTTCTTCACTTTCTTCAGTTGTGATACGAGTTTCTGTTTAACGTTTTCTAAATTTCAGAGGCCTGCCTTTTTTATCAGATGATTTATCTGCAGGATCAAGATCAGTGCAATGTGTATGAAGATTACTTTTCTGCCTAGGTCAAATTGTTTGATAGGTTTGTTGGCTGTGTATTAAATCGAATTTGATTTCCATGACATAATGAGTATTTTGAATATATTTCAATGTATTAACATCATCATAAGCAAAATATTTTTAATAATATTATTTATTCCTACGAATAAAAAGAAAACAATCATGTATAAGCAATATCAATTCAGAAAATACAGTTTATAGATTGCGACCAATAAAATTGATTACAACATTATTGTAAGCTTTCGACTTTTGAACTCTTCCTTAACGTTGATCTTAGGACGTATGAGAGGAGTGTATTAAATCTTACATAAATGAAAACGCTTCTTAATATTTTTTGTTGCCTTGGTATGTTTAGTTTACCAGCTTCTGCCTTGTAGTACAAGTTACTAAGTTGATCAACCATTACGGCCTTTTGATGTTTTTTACTTTTCTGGCTTATTAATTTCCTTCTTGATAATCTTGTCATCTTTATCTTGTATTTTGCCTCAGCGGAATTGAAAGTTACTTGCTGCATTTTCTAGATTTTTTACAAGCATTTCACACCACTTTATTATTTTCGTTACCCCCTCTAACTATATGCAAAACTCATCAACATTTTTCACAAATTTCGATCTGCTATACTTTCTTTTGATCCAACATAATTTTTTACCAACATAATTTTTAACCTCTTCACAGATGGTTTGTCATTAATTCGCTACTTTTGTGTGCTTCTCAAGGTGTTGTTTTTTGCCCAGTGTTCAAACACGCAACTCACTAACTATAGCGTGCATGTTTAAAGCTCCTGTTACTTGATTTCGGATATAGGACCATACTGTTGAAAATTCTATTGCTAAAGACACTTTTTTTTGAAAGGTTGCACACAAGAAAGAAGTATTCCAAAACAAAACACAAATTTGATGGAGGCTGATATAAAGGCAGGGAAAGGGTACTCATGTGAATTACTAAGGATTATCACAAGGGCATTAAACTGCTTCCTGGACGCAAAAATACCTGAGCTTTCATGCTACTTATTCCTTCTACCGATAAATGAGACATGATACATATGCGTTCCTGGTTCCTATATATAAATCAATGGTTTTTAGGAGTTCGACTTAACAGACCGTATTTTGTCTTTTAAGCAGTTGATTATTTTGCCTTTCAGAAAATTTCACTTGCTTACGGCCAAAGCCTTAGAGAGAGCAAAAAATTTGTAGAAGCTGGTTTAGGTATGTGAACTTTTTGTTTGGTCCTATATTTTCAGATTTAAGGAATGTCGGGTTATTGCCTTGTGTAAAGACTGCTTTTGTGTAAAAAATGCAGTTTGTTTCCTTCGACTGAAATGTTGAGTTTTAGAGTAACTTTATATGCTAATAATATATAGTTTGTGATGCTGTTTCTTCATTACTGATATATGCATGCGTACATACATACATACATACATTCGTGTCATTTTCGTTGGCANGCAATGTGTATGAAGATTACTTTTCTGCCTAGGTCAAATTGTTTGATAGGTTTGTTGGCTGTGTATTAAATCGAATTTGATTTCCATGACATAATGAGTATTTTGAATATATTTCAATGTATTAACATCATCATAAGCAAAATATTTTTAATAATATTATTTATTCCTACGAATAAAAAGAAAACAATCATGTATAAGCAATATCAATTCAGAAAATACAGTTTATAGATTGCGACCAATAAAATTGATTACAACATTATTGTAAGCTTTCGACTTTTGAACTCTTCCTTAACGTTGATCTTAGGACGTATGAGAGGAGTGTATTAAATCTTACATAAATGAAAACGCTTCTTAATATTTTTTGTTGCCTTGGTATGTTTAGTTTACCAGCTTCTGCCTTGTAGTACAAGTTACTAAGTTGATCAACCATTACGGCCTTTTGATGTTTTTTACTTTTCTGGCTTATTAATTTCCTTCTTGATAATCTTGTCATCTTTATCTTGTATTTTGCCTCAGCGGAATTGAAAGTTACTTGCTGCATTTTCTAGATTTTTTACAAGCATTTCACACCACTTTATTATTTTCGTTACCCCCTCTAACTATATGCAAAACTCATCAACATTTTTCACAAATTTCGATCTGCTATACTTTCTTTTGATCCAACATAATTTTTTACCAACATAATTTTTAACCTCTTCACAGATGGTTTGTCATTAATTCGCTACTTTTGTGTGCTTCTCAAGGTGTTGTTTTTTGCCCAGTGTTCAAACACGCAACTCACTAACTATAGCGTGCATGTTTAAAGCTCCTGTTACTTGATTTCGGATATAGGACCATACTGTTGAAAATTCTATTGCTAAAGACACTTTTTTTTGAAAGGTTGCACACAAGAAAGAAGTATTCCAAAACAAAACACAAATTTGATGGAGGCTGATATAAAGGCAGGGAAAGGGTACTCATGTGAATTACTAAGGATTATCACAAGGGCATTAAACTGCTTCCTGGACGCAAAAATACCTGAGCTTTCATGCTACTTATTCCTTCTACCGATAAATGAGACATGATACATATGCGTTCCTGGTTCCTATATATAAATCAATGGTTTTTAGGAGTTCGACTTAACAGACCGTATTTTGTCTTTTAAGCAGTTGATTATTTTGCCTTTCAGAAAATTTCACTTGCTTACGGCCAAAGCCTTAGAGAGAGCAAAAAATTTGTAGAAGCTGGTTTAGGTATGTGAACTTTTTGTTTGGTCCTATATTTTCAGATTTAAGGAATGTCGGGTTATTGTCTTGTGTAAAGACTGCTTTTGTGTAAAAAATGCAGTTTGTTTCCTTCGACTGAAATGTTGAGTTTTAGAGTAACTTTATATGCTAATAATATATAGTTTGTGATGCTGTTTCTTCATTACTGATATATGCATGCGTACACACATACATACATTCGTGTCATTTTCGTTGGCAAAAACATCATTTGTCAGTACTGCCTGTAATCATCTTATATTTATGATGTTTATTCTTTGTTACCTATTATCATTACCTATTCACTATTTTGTTCAAGTGAATATTTTTCCATTCATTAAATGACGTCAGTAGTATTGATGCTTGCAGAGATAAATACAGAAAAATTTATATATATATATACCAGTATCGAAGTAATTATTAGCTATCGACAGTGCTCAATAATATAAGAATATTTGAGCTATCATATGGTAAACGACAAAAACGTCAACAAAACTTAGTTCAGGACTGTCAGTTTCATTCTGTTTAGCTGACGATTGTGAAAACATGAAATTGATAGTTCTAAACTAAGTTTTGTCGATAGCTAATAATTACTTCGATACTGGTATATAAATAAATATATATATATATATATATATAAATAAATATATATATATATATATATATATATATATACGTGTATAAAGCTAAAAGACTGTTTATTTATGATAAGACACCTAGGAAAAAGCCTGCTATTTTGCATTTAGCAGAACGTTTTAAAGTAAAAACGAGAAAGTACAAAACGAAAGCCGAAACCCAGATGCGGTGTCAGATACGGTATCTACTACACCATGTAACAATATTTTTCTTTGATGCACTTTTTCGATGTTTCTAATGTATTTTGTGTGCTGAATCCGAAAATCATATTTATTTTTGTCTACCATCGTTTGTTTTTATGATACTGAGCAAAGTTACTTTTCGAGAAATACCGTACATTACCCAAAATACGCACCTCACACTAGTACATTACAACAACACAATGACCCACAATTTTCTCTTATTATGATATTGCATTGCTTGATAACAAGTTTATATAATTCATTGAAAAATTGTACGACATTACCTCCTAAGTTTGGCGGAATTGATGAAAAATATAACATAAGCATTAGTTAAGAAAAATAGCATAAACGCGGAGAGAATTAATGTTATAGCTATATATATTGTCATACCTATAACTATAGTAAATGTCACTATTCTATAGATGAAATAACTCTACAGACCGTGATTTTCATGAGTGCTCTGATTTATCACTTCGCACTATCGACCAAATGTAGTCTCCCATCATGGCAGCAACCCAACGTCCTTGATATCTTCTTTCCATCGTAGCTATATCCTGATGAAATCTCTCTCCATGCTCCTCACTGACAGAACCGAGATGTTTGTGAAAGAAGTCTAGATGGGAATGTAGAAAGTGTAACTTCAAGGACATGGGACACCCCATGCATTTGAAAGCTGCGACAAGCTTTGAAACAAGAAGTTTGTAGTTTGGACTCCTACTATTGCCAAGGAAACCCAGGGAAACATTGCGAAGAGCGCACCAGGCGTCCCATTCTACGGCATTCATCGCAGCTTCAAGTTTATCTGATTCCAGCATCTATTTTATCTCTGACCCGACAAAAACACCTGCTTTGACTTTTGCCTCAGAGAGCTTCACAAACATAGACCTAATTTCTTGGAATGCTGGCCCTTCAGGTTTTAAAGCCTTCACAAATTGCTTTACAAGTCCCATTTTTTTGTGGAGAGGAGGTAACAGGATCTTGTCGCGGTAAACCAAAGCAGGCCGGATGACGCTCAGCTTTTCTGGTTGCCTATCTTCCCTGGGAGGCTACGTTTCCCGCTCATAGTGTCTGCTGTACCGTTCCACAAACACAGAAAACATGAATACTTCGTGTATCCGCCTTGTAACCGTAGTAATAAAGATATCATCCTGAAGTCACCACAAACATTCCACGTAAAACTGATGTACTTGATGCTGTCTAGGAGCAGTTTAATGTTTTCGTAATTTTCCTTCTTGTGTGCTGAGTGAACAAGAGGAAGTGATGGATGTTTGTTACTATTGTGCAGCAGAACCACTTTCAGACTTCTAACTGAACTATCGATAAATAAACGCCATTCGGAAGGCTCATGCTCAAGTCCGATAGCAGCAAATAATCCGTTTACGTCTTTGCAATAGCACTTTTCACCACTGACGTCAAAAACGTTTTCGAACATTGCATGACGTTTCCAGCACACGGACACCTTACAGTCTCCTTTCAACAAGTTCCTTTTTCTTTAATCGAGATGTTAAAAGGGTCAGCACCAGACTTAGTAAGACCTAAATCTCTGATCAAATCATCAAGTTCCTATTGAGTTGGATAGTGTGGTTCGGTGTTAGATGTTGGACGAAAGGCTTTATCTAGATCTACTTGCTTGCAGGGCTTGAATCATCCGATGACATCTCCATCGCAATTTCGTACTGAAAAACGAAGTAAACGCAATGAGTTGCTGATAAAACGGATGGAGACAGAATTATGAATATTGCATAAAATTATTTGAAAGGTACTGCTTAATTAATAAAATATATCGTACTTACATTTTCAGCTGGTTGCAGTACTGGTAAGTGCTCATCATGAGAAATAGGTGCCCTGGATAACGGTATTTCGGGATATTGAAGAACTGTTCTTCCTTTATCCTTCCTGTATTTTGAAACATCGATCATGCAGAAGTAACAATCGTCATGGTGATTGCTTTGCTTTCTCCACACTGTTGAGATTGCGAATGGCATTACTCTTCCTTTTTTCCGCGGCCACCCATCAAGATCGTCAGCTACCACATACAACATGCGTCGCCAATGGTTCATCCTGATCCCCCATGGGCATCCCAAAGTAAAATTGATATAATATCCAAGACTTATTTCCCGTCATGATCTTACAAGAGACATGTTTTCTGCCAATGTAATAGCCACAAGCGTAACAGAAGCTGCTGGGAGAGTTAACGCACGCTTTATTGTTACTAGCCAAACTGAAATTCACGAAAAATGTATTTTCCAAGGTGAAGGGTGAGCTATTGAGAGGATGCTTTTCAAAAATGAAAACAGTGCTGTAGCAGAGAGTTAGTAAAGTTGAAGCTATCGTGAAAACTATCTTTGTTATACCATACAATTGAAAGCCATACGCAATATCTTGCTTTGTTCTGAGACGCTAACAGAGTCATAAACCCCTTTTGTAAAATTAGGTGATAAATTTTACAATATTTGAGTCAGAAATGGTGGCAATTGTTTGCACTCTTCGATCTACAGGAATTTATGTTGCAAATTTTTTGTATTTGTTGTGTAACTACTTCGCCATGCAGTCTGTGTGAATGTGAATGTGTGAATGTTTGCATAATTTACTTGCTACGCATTCATCAAAGGACTTATTCCTGACAAAAATGCTTGCACACAGAACATGCCCCGTACCGGAAATACAAAATTGACATTTGTGATTAAACGAACGATGCTACAGAAAAACAAAAAGCATATTTGAAATCAGCGCGAAAAACTGATTCAGAATCAAGATAAGAAAATAAGTCAAACCAAACTTTTTGGAAAATTTTTTACATTGTTTTATTGTACATACTTTGCATTTGGAATTTCTTTGAGAGTTAAAGTGGGTGTGCATTCTATGGTGATTTACAATAGAAGCTAAAACTAAAGTGGCAATGGATCATTGCTACTTTAGTTTGAATTAAAAATGTTCACTTGATCTATAAGAAGTATACATGGAAGGACGGGCACCCATAATATGTGAAAGATACTTGTATAGCAGAATTGACCAAACTTTAGTGTCGGTTACAAGGCAGTAAACACGTAATCCGTAAACTCAATCCATCAAAAACCACGAGTCCAGAATGAAAGGGTCTGATCCCCAATACGTGTGTTGATTAAAGATAAACAATAAATTTTTTATTCTTGATGGAATGGCGATAGGACCACTATTTTCTTGGTTGATTTGAAGGGTTTATTTCATGAGTAATCGCTGTTTAAGCCGTGGCGTAATGTAGGATTAAACTTCAAACATTTATTTGCCACAGGTATAATCGGAAGCAGGGAGTTTCTTACCATCTGTTGAGCTATGTATGAAACAAGACTTCAATGTTAATGTTCAATGTTGAGGCGATCATGCTGTATTTTTCAGAGGCTGAGTTGTTTCAATAAAACATCTTTACAGACATAGGCCAGTCTGGGTATTCAGCCTTTTATTGTTATCTAGTGGGACTAGTTAACCTTCAATTTGACAATAATGTAGCTTACGTTGGACATGTTCGACAGATTTGCGAACTCACAGCTTTATTTTAGTTCTTTTCAGGGTTTCGCTGCCCAATCGCACTCTTAATGATAACTGACTTTTGAAATGACTCTTCTCCGGGCCTACTAGATATCTTTAAGAGTAAGTTACATACAAAAATTACCCAACATTTTTTCTCAGTTTTTAGCCGCAGTCAAGAATACGAAGATGCCCTGGATTCATATTCAAGAGCACTACACTGGACTCTAGCTATCAGTTCTGCTTACAAACTGAAGATGTCGGCTGTGGAAATATCCTCTCTTTGTAGAAAACTTGCAGGTAACCGTCCTATACGTGATTATGATTTTGTCTAGGCAATTTTATTTGTATAATAGTAAGGTACGTGCCAAAAAAAGACCCATGGTATAGTAAGCAGAAAAGATGTATCCACTGTCCTGGAGCTCAGGGCGCACCTCCGTTTTTCGAATTAAAGCTCAGTGTATGGATGCTTACCTTTATAGATGAAAGTTGTTTTGCCCATTCCTAGTCGTCACAGAAATAGTAGCAGTTGTTGCTTACTGCTGCTGCTAGTACTATTACTACTACTACTACTACTACTACTACTACTACTACTACTACTACTACTATTACTACTACTACTACTATTACTACTAGTACTACTACTACTATTACTACTACTACTACTATTACTATTACTACTATTACTAATACTACTACTACTATTACTACTACTACTACTATTACT
>RDPX01000341.1:307423-320586 GCA_003991215.1 Morbakka virulenta
TTTCTTTTTCTCTTTTTGCTCTAGTTTCTGTTTTACTGCAATTCTATACTTTTCTCTTGTTGTGAGGTCTTGTAATTTGTCAAAATCAATTTTGTTTCCTTGTGATAGTGCTGGCTTCAGTTTTGTCCAGTTTATATCCAGCTTTGCCATCACTAGCCGATGGTCTGAGTTGGTGTCTGTGCCACTATATGATCTTGAGTCATTTAGGAATATCCTGTGTTCTGATCTTATCAAGATATAAATCAATTTGATTTCTCACTGGTTTTTCCTTATTTGCTCTTTCTGGGCTTTCCCAGGTTGTTCTATGTGCCATCTTGTGATTGAACATGGTGTTAGTGATAATAAGTCCATGTCGACTTGCCAGATCTAGTAGGTGTTCTCCATTGTTGTTTAATTTGCCTTTTCCATACTTTCCTATTACTTTTGGGTATTGTTCTTGTGCCCTACCAGTTTTTGCATTGAAGTCTCCACATAAGTATACGACTGATCTTTTACTTGAGTTTATCACATTTTCTAGGTCTTGATAGAACTTTTCTCTCACTTCTGGATTTATTTCACTCTGGGGTAGCGTTGGAGCGTAGGCACAGATGACAATGTGCTTTCTGGTTTCTACATTCATCGTTGTTGTACATATCCTATCTGTTTTTTCTTCAAAAATTGCTTTGCATTCTTTTCTTACTACTATCTAAACACCGTGCTTACTATTTGCTGTGCTTGCCTGATGTAGATGGTATTTCTTACCACTGTCTGATGTTATTTCTTTCGAGTTTCTGTCTTTTATGTGCGTTTCCTGTACTGCCAATGCTTCTATTTTTCCATGTCATTTGCAAGTTGGCGTAGTTTCACATCATTTCTCAAGCCTCTACAGTTTAAAGTCCCAATCCGGGTGTGATTCCCTTTTCTCTGGGATCTTATCCTACTCATTGTGCTGTTTTTTATGCTTTAATTGATCTAAAAACTCTTGTAATTTTGGATTTTATTTTGACATTCCTCCGAAGAGTTTTGGCGCGTCACCGACCAAATCCAAACCGTTTGTAAAATGGTGTTAATTAGCATTCTTCTTTATAATTGCTATTTTATTAAACGAAACTAAAAGAAAACCTCTTCTCAACTCCCTCCATTGTTCATTGTGTTAGACATAGTACAACGTTTTTATCGTCTTTGCCCTCGCAAGGGGGACATCGAGAATAAAAGGTCCCCCTTGCAGGGAGAATGGACAAAGGACACCTTGCCTTCAACTATCGAAATTTAGAGACTATAGAGATATTTTATTTTATTTTATTTTTTTTATTTTTTTATTTTATTTTGTTTTGTTTTATTTTATTTCATTTTATTTTACTTTTTTTTTACTTTGTTTTTTATTTTTTATTTTATTTTATTTTGTTTCATTTTGTTTTATTTTATTTTGTTTTGTTTTATTTTTGTTATTTTTTATTTTTGTTTTATTTTGTTTTATTTTATTTTATTTTATTTTTTTTTAATTTTATTGTTGTGTTAAGTTTCGGTTTAGCACCGTGGTTATCAACCTTTTTTACTCTCAAGTCCTTTGAATGTGAACTAAGGTTAAGTACCGTTCATACCATTAATAGCGTAAATATCTTAAGGTTCGTATGATTTCTATTTTGAAAGTTGATATTGAACCCCAACGTAAAGATTAAGTAACTGCTTATCAAATGAGTATTGCCATTTAATACCTAAAGCAAACACGAAATTTTCAAAGGCGAATATTTCCAATGTAAGCCCAGTGCCCGTTTGATTGATATCAGTCTACCAACAGGGGGTATATGGTTTTTATGCTGAAAGTCTGTTCATAGAGATACGTGGTTAGGAACAACAGCAAATGTTTTAATGCTATTTTAGCAACATTTGAATATACTTGGGTCATTTTTATCATAATTCAAACATGGAAAGCGATTTAAATTGATCTCTTAAACATCCAGTTACTGACGTACTCAATGAGTACGTACCCAATACAAAGGCCATTACCAGCCTTCGCTTCCTAAAGCGAAATACTTCGCTTAAGGAAGTTAAATGTGCCAGTGGTGATCGGATCATTTTGGTTTTTCTCCATTTTCTCGTCCATAGTTTCTGAAGAGCATTAGCATATGTCAATTTGACCATTTTGAGTTTGTTTGTCGGAGCTCAAGTTCCATCATTAAATCACGTACTTTTTCTATGAAATCAATTGCGGAGGTAGATGATAATACAATGATTTGTTTAACACATTAGGTCATCCACATAAACCAGTATTGTTAGCCATAATTTTCCCCTCAGCTTTTATTCAAATTCTCGTTTTTGAAAAATTCATTGGTTTCGTTTTTAAGTGAGTGCAACCATGATAGCAAAGGCACTCTCGACAGTCAACAGACTTAGTGTGCAATGACTCAGTTTCTTTTACTCCACTCCCCATATATTGGAACAAATCCCGAAAGAGATGGTAATTTAAGTGATATGATTGAGTATTTAAACTTGGAACTAGGGGAGAATATCCAGTATAAGTCCCATATTTAATACTTCGAGCGAAGGACAATAATTAATGCCCATGTCATCAAGTAGTACCCTCAGCTTCAGGGGGATTCTTTTAAAAGCCAGACGATGTTGGTGAACCATGCAGTAGGGATATTAGAATCAGGATTCACAACTTTAACATGAAGCATTATTTCAAAAGGCTTGCCTGGTATAGCTGGGGCTCCAGCAGTTGTACAGATTGGCAAGCTGTTCCATTAAAGCCGTTTCTCGAAACAAGTTGATACTCCTTGAAATGCGTCTCCTTTTGCTGTGGTTTACAAATCGTGGCAACACATAAACTCTTCCTTGAAGTCTCTGTCTTTTATGTTCCGCGTTAGTTCTAGTAATTGAGTGAAATACAAGTCGTGTTGTACGTTGTGTATATCATTTAATGCCATCGTTGATCTCAACTACCCGATGTTTTATGCATATGATTTGGGTTGGTAAAGTTGTCAAGTTTTTAACCTACTGTTTACAATTTCTTTTCTCAGGCAACTCGAATTAACACCAGATGTAAATTACGAAAACTCGTTTGACTTTGTTGACATGTTATGAATTGCCTAATTTGGTCTCTTAGCTCCTTCATCCATCCTCCTGAAATATTCAGCATCTTTGTCGGTCAGGTGTGAATGGCTTTCTGTAAAATGCTATTTGAGAAGGGTTGACTTCACTAACCCTCTGATAAAACTTTTTCAAAATTGGAATTATTCGTTACAATAAATGTAAATCCGTGCTTTTTGTATATATCCAAATGTTGGCGCTTTCTCATATACGTTGCCATTTTTAAGTTGCGTTTAATTAGTAAAATTGCCGTTGTTCACACTAAATATGAATTTGTAAGTCTTTAAATGACAGCATTAAGTGAAGTTGACCTTGTCTTGGTTTCGAATTTTTATGTTTTGCCATAGCACATGACTTAACAGACGACTGCCGTAAGCATGCTCTGCCAGTGTTCTTACCCCCCCCCCCCCCCCATTGAATCCAGTTGTAGTGGATGCAGCTTAATATGCAAGAACAGGACGTGTTTTTTTCCAGCAGACCTACATCCTTGATTGTACCTCTTGTGGTACTCAAAGAATAGAAATAAATATTTTGTTCGAATATTATTTCCGCCTGCTGACAAGTTGTCAGTATTTACAATTTTTTGCTTTATAAAAGCATTAGAAACATAGGGAGACTACAAAAAGAGACAGGTAACGGATTTTCTATTTCACATACACACACACTCACACACACAAACACAAACACCAGTATTCAAGGAATGTGTCATCGACAGAGCTTGCAGATACATTGACCATTTCACCGTAAAAGAGATAAATATACGTGATTAACTGCCATGAAGAGCAAGGGTGAATAGTAATAAGAACAGCAGGTGGGAGTAAGAAAGATCCCAAAAGGAGCAAAATAAAAGTTTTAATAAAGTGAGGAAGGTATAGCTTTCTAAAACCAAATTACACAGAATCATCATCTTCGGAATTCGCAAAAGATTTGCAACACTGACAAATGCATTTTTCCGACAGAATTCAAAAAACGCAACCCAGCTCATTGGAAATACAGACAGTTTTTTGCAACGTAAAAACCAAATGCTAACTACTAGAATAAAAATTCACCAGATAACCCCAATTTCCTTGCACTCCATTGAAGGAATAACGTTTTCTTTTGGCATTTAACAAAGGATTAATCATTTAGTTCACACTTCCTAGAAACTTCTGCCAGAAGTGTCCTGCATTCGCCTCTTTACCTTCTGTCAAACGTTGCCCTTTTTGCCGTTGATATTTTTCAACATGAATTACATAATGTACCTCTTTTCCTCTCTTCCTCTCTTCCTCTCTTCCTCTCTTCCTCTCTTCAACATGCTAGTCCAAACGATCTTGGCCTGTTTTCCGAGGGGGTTTTTTTACACAGTCTTGGACAATTACTTCCTTTATTAAAAGAAAATTATCGTATTAAAGTTCCTTTTGTTGCCAAGCTCAGTGAAAAGTAAGGTAAACAAAGCAGTGTCAAGTATGTAAACAAGTATAAGCCTTTGTCTGTTTTGGCTTTATTGTATAACGTTTTAACTTATTCTTAATTTCCTGTCGGTATTTTAGGACCCAGAGGAATCAATTCTTGCCCTTATTGAAGGTCACCGATGGGCCGAAGCCTTGGCACAGGTATGTTTCATTTAGCATGTAGATTTTTATTTCACAATGCATTAATAAACATCAAAAGTCATTTCAATTCCAGAGAGCTAGAGATTTTTGACTTTTCAAGAATTATGTTTGATGTTGATATTGTAGAAAAACAAAGGTCAAACAGAGAACATAATCTGTAAAATGGGTAGGGTAGTTTTAGAAATATAGAGGGTAACCAGTTTTAAATAAGACTAAACTGACGCTAATCCTGTGGTAGGAAAGACAGCTAATTGTCTAGCAATACGACGTAGAAGTTCAATTTAGTAGTAGTTATTTGATAGCTGGAACAGAACATAAAACAACAAGCTCGAAAGTAGCATCTTTGAGGGCAAAGATTTCTTTCAATAGGTAAAAAAGATTAGTTAATACTGATCTCATCATGTGTTCTTTGTGGGCATTGCGTAAAAGCTTCTTTTTAAGTTCTCAGATATATTTGTTGGTTTTAGGGATTTGTCGAATACATGTCTGCTATTAAAGCTTAAACGTCTTTGTGCAGGACACGGAAGGTGTATACTTTACTGTAAATCGCCTGCGATTAAACCAGAAAAAACGTTTTTAGTTTTAAAAAATTGAAAACTAACAAATTTTATTGAGCCCTCTGGTAAAAAAGCTGTTGTACTTAATTGGATTAAAATTTGAAAATTAGGAATGACCAAATAAAGTATTTTACTAACGCTGGAGATATATGTGTTCTGTGAATACAGCATCAAAACTATAGAGATCGCAAGATTTTATTTTAATTCGATTTTAGTTTTAGAATATAATCACTTTAGAAACAATCTTCTTTCTGGAGCCCAATCACTAACAGTCGAGAGATGTTTACAATAAACTTTGAAATCGACGAACCTATAAACAACAATCAAATCAGTTTATTTTGATTTAAAAACACTTGGTTACTTTATTGCCAATTACAAGGTTACTTTATTGCCAATTACAAGGTTACTTTATTGCCAATTACAATAATAAACGAACCTCAAAAGAACACAGTTCAAGACAACAGCGTTCAATAGTACACAAATTGATGATATGATGATGATGATGATGATGATGATGATGATGTTAGTTATAGTACTGATGGAGTGATTAATTCAAATAATAATTGATTGTATGTGTGTATATGTGTATGTGACTATGTCTGTTTTGCTGTCAGTCTGTTTAAAAGAGAATTTTTCTGGAATGGCTTTATATTTGCCATTAAAATTATGCACATAGACAAACAAGGTCCCTTGCGAATAGCCTTAACAACCCAATTTTTATATTTGCACTGTGCCACGGTACACGCATGTGCCATTTTCTGCACGAATACTCTAATTTAAAGAGCGGAAATTAACCACATTACAAGAGCAATTGTAAGGAAAACCAATTAACTGTTTTTCCCTTCTGTGGAACTGTATTGTGTCCCCCATATTTTTATATACCATCGACCCCTTAAGACGCCTTTTTTAATATTTAAGATTAATGTTAGTCCTGCAGCAAGTTCACACGGTCCAAAGCAGTGGCAAGTATTTTGAATGGTTCGAAAAGCTGGGAAAATGCTTGTAACAATAAAACATACAGGGGAAACTATTATTGTTCCAGTATATTTTATTGTTTGTATCAGTTATGTTACATGTGCGGAGAAGATGCACTAGTATGATGGTGCATTTTTAGGTATTGATATCAAAACATGGCGAAATGACAAATAGGTTTTAGACTTGATGATTATTTTTTGTTGCAAACAGAATCATTTGAAGAATGTTTTTCATTAAAAGAAGAGCATGTTTTCCTTCCTCCTATTCTTGTAGCAGTAGCCCTGTAGGTCGTAAGGCTCGTGAAGCTGGACCTCACCAAATTCTTCTAAGCAAGCATGTTGTTTTTTAAATATTTCCTCCAACAAGATATTTTAATACCATTTTTGGTTTGACTTTAATCCCATAATTGTCTTTCAGACAGAACAGATATGCATATGTTTGATAACCCTGTTTAATAACATTTCGAAAAACAACCCTATCTTACCGAAATCTACAGGAACCTTCAACATGTGTTTATAAGACACCCACTATTCCGAAATGGGACTTTTTAGAGTGAGACTAATTCAGTACCTCTGTAAGGCCCGCCTTGTCTTTCTGGGAAAGGAGTACAAGTGAGGTCGAAGATAGTATAACTAATCCAAATATTTTTCTGAGCTTTTAGAAATAATTTTATGACGTCACTCAATTATTTATTTACTGGGTGCAGTGAAAAAAGGAATATCGTAAAAATCTTGTAGTAAACGTTTGCATCTTTCTATGACCTGCTTTGAACCAATATTGAATGTGATAAGTTGGTTGGTGCTTATTGAATATGCAACTTTCTTCCTTACTTCAAAAGTCATGTTAGTGTTAAGTATGAAAGTTTGCTGTGACGACATCTCCACTGGTATCAGACATTTTGTTGGACTCTTACTGTTGAGTTCTTCTGATTTTTAGAGGAATCTTACCGTCCAACTAACTATTTTGTGTAAAGAAGATAGTTTCTTCCATATCAATTTTTTTATTATTCTTAGATTGAACGATTTCAGCGGCATGATATTACGGAGACAAATCTTCGCCCCTCATTGCTAGAAGGTAAATTTTTCTTCCTGTTTTCTCATTGCTTCTCCCAATTTATTTATTTATTTATTTATTTATTTATTTATTTANCCTGCGATTAAACCAGAAAAAACGTTTTTAGTTTTAAAAAATTGAAAACTAACAAATTTTATTGAGCCCTCTGGTAAAAAAGCTGTTGTACTTAATTGGATTAAAATTTGAAAATTAGGAATGACCAAATAAAGTATTTTACTAACGCTGGAGATATATGTGTTCTGTGAATACAGCATCAAAACTATAGAGATCGCAAGATTTTATTTTAATTCGATTTTAGTTTTAGAATATAATCACTTTAGAAACAATCTTCTTTCTGGAGCCCAATCACTAACAGTCGAGAGATGTTTACAATAAACTTTGAAATCGACGAACCTATAAACAACAATCAAATCAGTTTATTTTGATTTAAAAACACTTGGTTACTTTATTGCCAATTACAAGGTTACTTTATTGCCAATTACAAGGTTACTTTATTGCCAATTACAATAATAAACGAACCTCAAAAGAACACAGTTCAAGACAACAGCGTTCAATAGTACACAAATTGATGATATGATGATGATGATGATGATGATGATGATGATGTTAGTTATAGTACTGATGGAGTGATTAATTCAAATAATAATTGATTGTATGTGTGTATATGTGTATGTGACTATGTCTGTTTTGCTGTCAGTCTGTTTAAAAGAGAATTTTTCTGGAATGGCTTTATATTTGCCATTAAAATTATGCACATAGACAAACAAGGTCCCTTGCGAATAGCCTTAACAACCCAATTTTTATATTTGCACTGTGCCACGGTACACGCATGTGCCATTTTCTGCACGAATACTCTAATTTAAAGAGCGGAAATTAACCACATTACAAGAGCAATTGTAAGGAAAACCAATTAACTGTTTTTCCCTTCTGTGGAACTGTATTGTGTCCCCCATATTTTTATATACCATCGACCCCTTAAGACGCCTTTTATAATATTTAAGATTAATGTTAGTCCTGCAGCAAGTTCACACGGTCCAAAGCAGTGGCAAGTATTTTGAATGGTTCGAAAAGCTGGGAAAATGCTTGTAACAATAAAACATACAGGGGAAACTATTATTGTTCCAGTATATTTTATTGTTTGTATCAGTTATGTTACATGTGCGGAGAAGATGCACTAGTATGATGGTGCATTTTTAGGTATTGATATCAAAACATGGCGAAATGACAAATAGGTTTTAGACTTGATGATTATTTTTTGTTGCAAACAGAATCATTTGAAGAATGTTTTTCATTAAAAGAAGAGCATGTTTTCCTTCCTCCTATTCTTGTAGCAGTAGCCCTGTAGGTCGTAAGGCTCGTGAAGCTGGACCTCACCAAATTCTTCTAAGCAAGCATGTTGTTTTTTAAATATTTCCTCCAACAAGATATTTTAATACCATTTTTGGTTTGACTTTAATCCCATAATTGTCTTTCAGACAGAACAGATATGCATATGTTTGATAACCCTGTTTAATAACATTTCGAAAAACAACCCTATCTTACCGAAATCTACAGGAACCTTCAACATGTGTTTATAAGACACCCACTATTCCGAAATGGGACTTTTTAGAGTGAGACTAATTCAGTACCTCTGTAAGGCCCGCCTTGTCTTTCTGGGAAAGGAGTACAAGTGAGGTCGAAGATAGTATAACTAATCCAAATATTTTTCTGAGCTTTTAGAAATAATTTTATGACGTCACTCAATTATTTATTTACTGGGTGCAGTGAAAAAAGGAATATCGTAAAAATCTTGTAGTAAACGTTTGCATCTTTCTATGACCTGCTTTGAACCAATATTGAATGTGATAAGTTGGTTGGTGCTTATTGAATATGCAACTTTCTTCCTTACTTCAAAAGTCATGTTAGTGTTAAGTATGAAAGTTTGCTGTGACGACATCTCCACTGGTATCAGACATTTTGTTGGACTCTTACTGTTGAGTTCTTCTGATTTTTAGAGGAATCTTACCGTCCAACTAACTATTTTGTGTAAAGAAGATAGTTTCTTCCATATCAATTTTTTTATTATTCTTAGATTGAACGATTTCAGCGGCATGATATTACGGAGACAAATCTTCGCCCCTCATTGCTAGAAGGTAAATTTTTCTTCCTGTTTTCTCATTGCTTCTCCCAATTTATTTATTTATTTATTTATTTATTTATTTATTTACGAATATTTATACAGGATAAAAATGTTTCAATAAATGTATAATTTAAAAGTAATGTATACAAATACTGTTATCAACACGTAACCTGTTTTAAAAAAACTAGAACTTATGATCTTTTAAAATATCTTTAAAATTCATTTCTGTATATTTGCTTCTATGTTCAAGTGGGAGATCATTAAAAACTTTAGCTCCCATGTAACGAATCGACCGTCTCCCGTATTCCAATTTGACTCTTGGGACGTAGACAAATGGATTTTTGTTTCTCGTGTTCAATTTCGTGTTTGATAATCCAAAATAGTTTTCGAATGGTGGCTTAACATTTCCCAGTAGGACGTTCCTGACAAACAGGCAAACTCTTTGTTTTCCACAATCCATGATGTTAATGTTAGGATTGACATGTTGACTTTCTTCCACAATTTCTCCAGCACGTCTTTCGAAGGACGCGACTCGTTGAGTCTGACTTTGATTGAGAATAGGTTTCAGTGTACAACAATATGTAAACAACGGTAAGACGACGGCGTTGACGACCGAGAGCGCAACACTCATCGTAAGAAAGGTCCTCATTTTTTATAGTAAACGTAGTCCTGTCAACATTTTCTTGAACATTTTGTCAAAATGCGAATTCAAGTTCAGTATGTGGTCGATTTCTACTCCAAGATACTTGTAACGATTTGCCACATTGACTTTTTGTTCATTTATCTTGATCACAATATCTCTCTGCTGCAGATTTTTCTTTTTGGACGTACCAAACAGTAACACTTCAGTTTTTTCTGGTTTCAACTTTAACAACAATTCGTTTTCCGTGAACCAGTGATAAAGGTTTTGTAGATCGTAATTAAGAACACGTTCTATTTCCTTCAGACTTTTACTTTCACTAAAATTTACAGTATTGTCAGTGTATATTACTACTTTTGAATGAAACAGGTTCTCAGTAAGATCATTGTAAAATATAACGAAAATAGAGCCCTGCAGTACACCCATGTATACAGGCCTTTTCTATGACATGACTCCATCAAAACACGTACGTATGTGGCGGTCGAAGAGGTAGCTTTTAAATCCAGTCCAGTTCTAATATAGTTCCGATATAGTTGTGAAAGCTTACAGAGCCATTATTCTGCTCACTTGAACAGCGAAAATAAATTTTATTCCTTCTGAAACGTAATCCCATAATTCATTGCAAGAAATTCTTGTACTGGGGACTTTTCGATAAGTAATTTTAATTCAGTTCTTTTGCAGTTCGTTCATTTATGTTTGATGCGTTGGGTGTAAAAAGGAATGGGATACAGAAACGTGAAAGAGAAAGAAGAATACCAACACATATAGTGTTAAAAACGACTGGTATTGCAAGTACCAGATAGGCCAATTGGTTGAAACAGTTCATAAACTTAATGCCTGACTAAGGTGACGTGGCTGCATAAATTTAATTAAATACGTAACTTTGGCCTAGATAAGCTCACTGAAAAATTTCAATGTAAAAAAAGCCATTTTATTCCATCATTTAGGTAAATCCAACTCTGGTAATGCCAACTATAATTAGCGTATTTTTGATTTCCTATTGTCATTGTAAGGTAATGCCTGCAAAAGGTGCACCGTAGCTTCTTTTTTTGGTCAAAGAGCACTTATTTAAGGGGTGCTTATTTAAGGACAGCACGAATGAACTTGGTAAAAAACAAATTATGAATGCAATTTGAATATCTAGTCAATGCCAGTGCTTTCATCATGTTTATTAAACTGAAACGCTGCACCTAGGCGGCATCAATTTTCTTTGATATCTGGAATAGAGATTTTGATTTAGATTTTCCTTCATTCAAGATATTTTACCCTGTGGCCATTTCATGGCTCACTTTGCTGAAAGCAGGTAATATCATAAAGTTAATAAAAAATATAAGTAGATTAAAAATTTACTTCACTTTTCTTATTTTCCAAACAATTTCTTTAATGTAATAAGGACCTTTGACTTGTTGCGTTTGTTTGAAATAGTGTCTGTTGCGCTTGTTTGGAAGTGCTTGATGCGCTTGTTCAAAATAGTGCCTGTTGCGCTTGTTCAAAATAGTGCCTGTTGCGCTTGTTTGGAAGTGCTTGTTGCGCTTGTTGAAAATAGTGCCTGTTGTGCTTGTTCGGAATAGTGCTTGTTGCGTTTGTTTGAAAAAGTGCTTGTTGCGCTTGTTCGAGATAGTGCTTGTTGCGCTTGTTCGTAATAGTGCTTGTTGTGCTTGTTCGAAGTAGTGTTTGTTTTGCCTTTAGAAATATGCTCATATTTTAGGTATTACGTTATAGTAACGCCGTAGATGCTGCCACAGAACTTAGTTTGTAGCCGAAAGGACCAGTTTGATAATAATGTTTATGTTTTTGTAGTGGAAATAATGCTACCTAAATGTAGCTTTTTCTCGCGACAGAGTACAAGAATACGATAACTCTTGTGGAGGAGAAAAGAGCTGAGTTCCTTCAATACAAAGACCGGCTTCAAGTTGTTCGTGAAGAAAAACGGAAAAAAGAAGAACAGCGATTAGGTGAGTTATTTTTATTTTCATTTGAACCAATATTCACACACTCAAATGCAAGTGATTTTACTTTAGTAAAAAATGTCGTTCTTATTCTTTTTTAACAACACACAATTAAAAGTCCGTACTTCAAATTCTTGGTAGTGGCACGTCGCCAAGTTAGAGGGAAAATTATGCGTCGTTTAAATGAGTATCCTCGCTGTTTCTTTCCATTTGAAAGAGATTTTTGATAATATATAACGAAAAAACCGCATTACATTCATTCTTTTTTAAAATTAGTTAGTGTTAACGAGTTGTTTGAGCCTACCCTAATTCAGGCTTCCATTTCATTCTTTGTTATTGGAAACCAACGAATAACTGAAACTGTTCAGTAATTTTCACTTACTAATCAAAATAGTTCGTTTTATTGGTTGAGTTAACTAAGGTAATTGTAGTACACTCGTTCCTTTTTCCATGTGATTAAAAATATTACTGTACAATAGAAATATTGAAATGTAAATTTATAGTATAGATGTAAAGCACGATTTTCAGAGACTTACCACTTTTTTACTTTTCTTTGCTTTTCTATATATTAATTAAATTGGCTCACTACCTTTATAGATCAGGTTTTTCTATTTGGTGCCGAGCCCATTACTTGTAACTTCTTCTTTCGTTTGTTTTTATAGGAAATGAAAACTTCCAAGATGACCCAGAAAATGAGTTATTTTCTGACGTAAGCAGTATCACAGGACAATCTGCTTTATCTACAACTTCGGGATCCTCAAGGTCATCAGGGTATGAACTTTGTTTCTATAATCTGTTTAGACTAAAGTCTTAAGGAAGCGTCAAGTAGCTTTAAATTGACGAAATTTCGGATAATATCCATAAAACTGTTTTTGAATTACATAAAATAACCAACTATCTGAAGGAAACAGTTTAATCTTGCCAAATTTTGGATTTTGTATATTGAAATCGAAATCTTGAAACCTCCAAATCCGTGTAAACTTCTCTGAATGTTCTAACACGCCAGGCTGAGTATCATTCTGATATCATATTTTCTACATTCGTAATTTAGATAGATAGATAGATAGATAGATAGATAGATAGATAGATAGATAGATAGATAGATAGATAGATAGATAGATAGATAGATAGATAGATAGATAGATAGTTAGGTAGATAGATAGATAGATAGATAGATAGATAGATAGA
>RDPX01000341.1:321498-337941 GCA_003991215.1 Morbakka virulenta
CAGGGTATGAACTTTGTTTCTATAATCTGTTTAGACTAAAGTCTTAAGGAAGCGTCAAGTAGCTTTAAATTGACGAAATTTCGGATAATATCCATAAAACTGTTTTTGAATTACATAAAATAACCAACTATCTGAAGGAAACAGTTTAATCTTGCCAAATTTTGGATTTTGTATATTGAAATCGAAATCTTGAAACCTCCAAATCCGTGTAAACTTCTCTGAATGTTCTAACACGCCAGGCTGAGTATCATTCTGATATCATATTTTCTACATTCGTAATTTAGATAGATAGATAGATAGATAGATAGATAGATAGATAGATAGATAGATAGATAGTTAGATAGATAGATAGATAGATAGATAGATAGATAGATAGATAGATAGATAGATAGATAGATAGATAGATAGATAGATAGATAGATAGATAGATAGATAGATAATAGATAATGCGGAACGCGATAATAAGTACACAGGTTTCAGAAAAAATCCAGTACCGTTGCCACTTGAAGTTTCTTGCATTGCATTTATCAGGCACCTCCTTTGCTTTATGAACACAGTACAAGAAACTGAATAATTGATAGTTGAATACCAGTGGTAACAAGATAGGTTTATAGCAATGAAAATAGCGGCTTGTGAGAATGATAATTTTGATAATGGTATTGATTGTAATTAATTTATTGTTGATAAAATCCAGTATACTGGTGACATATTTCACAAATTCCCTTGTTTCACGTTTTTAATGTACGTTGCTAACCCAAACTTGTGTAATATTACAGGAATTTGATAGCAATCTATCAGTATAAGACCTTTTATGGCTCTTCTTGAACTGTGATTTATATCGAATACCATTTTTAGCTACCTTTTAATAATGTCTGATTCTAGTCATCCGAAGGCACATTCTACCGAGGTTTTCTAAAGTGTAGCAATGTAGGAACCCCCGGCAGTGCAGCAGTAACCCTACAAGGTTCGACCAGAGGTGTCTTAACAGAGAATATTACAATGTTTATTATTTTTTAGCGATCTTCATAGTGAATAAACCTCACAGTAATAACGCAAATTGAGGAGCAAAGGAGCCCACATCTAGTTACGAAGTACAAAATTGAATGTAGTATATTTCTGCTAATGACCTAGCTATTATTTTTTAATTATTTGTTATATGAAATGCTGCCCTTTTCTTACTAACTCAGAAAGTATTCCTTTTCAGACACTCGTCAAAATCAAGGCGAAAATCGCAACGAAAGAAGTACAGTTTAAAAGAAGGAAGTCAGTATGAGGACTTTGCTCTAATGGAAGCACTAGCAGAAATTGTAAATACGTGTGACAGGATGCAAGGTAATCAATTCCCTTAACGCTTAAGCGTTAGCATGGGCCATTTAAACGTAACGATAGTAGGATAAAAACTCACTCAGTTTCTTTTTTACGAGAATTCTAGTCAGTACTCTAACATTGAAATCTTGCCACTTCCACTTGTCTTGGACTCTCACAATTAGCGTCGTCGATTTTACGCCTAATCTTTTATCGAGGATAGTACTATTCATCGCATCGAGACAATAAATGAAATCCACACAAAATATTTAATCGGTGATTTCCAATGCAATTTTACCCCAGCAAGCCTAAACTTCCGTTTGATATATCAGAGTCAAAAGAGAATGATCTTGAAACAATGCCGAAACTTTTGTTTTTGTTTGATGGCTATTCGGGGAAAGTACAACCTTCATTGGGTTTTGTCGCCATTACCTCAAGATTTCTGCGGACTGCATTTTATTTGCTTTTACGTTGTATGGCTCAGTAATATGTGCTGCAAAGTCATCATTTTTATGATCCGATATCAATAGCTTTTTACCAGGAGGAGCCGTGGCTTAATGGTTAGTGCAACTGCACCGTAAGCGAGAATTCCCGGTTCGATTCCCGGAGCGGGCGACTTTGGAAATCCACAAAAGAAAAAGCCATTGGTTAGCGTCTTGAAGGGCATCCGGTATTATGACGTAACAGGTAGATAGAATTTCAGTGTGAATGCCGTTATAAGAATACAGATGTTGGTGTACCACGGACACGCAGAGGGGGAAAACATTTGGCAGTGGTTACACTTGTAAAAGAGTGAGTGCCATTACGCCACTGGTAGTAACAGCTTATTTCACAAGACATTTATCAAAGAAGATTATAAACCACAGTATAATACTAACAGGATAATTAAGTTTAACTAAAAACAAGTTCAGTAGTTGTGGATGTGACAATAATCAACGGTGTATTATAGGGTAGGAGAGTGGTTGGCTTTGTGTGCAAAACTAGAGTCGCAGCTAAGGCCAACAAATATCAATGCCGCCTGATGGATAGAGCTTTCTCCATTATTTGTTGATGACAGAGATAATTTTGGCATATCACAGTAGACGTAAGGTGTTGGTTGTGGCAATGGTACAATGACCAGAATAACCGAAATGATGAAGAGTATTAGAAAGTTTGCAAAGCGGCAGACAAGGTAAATTAAAAGCGTACGTTAACTGTTATGAGAATTTGGCAAGGGAAGGTGAAAGGAATACATATCACCCCGAGAAAGAGATGCGACGTGCTTTGCATCAAAGGACGTGCTTTGCATCAAAGGCATCTTTGGAATAGAAAAAGGCCAAAATAATTATAAAAAAACCAACATAAGTTTACACATAAAAGTACCGTTAAAAATTCTTTCTGCCCAGCTATGACACCCCATGGAATACAGCATTCTAGCCTAAGCAGATATGAAAATGTATATTTGAAAAGAAAACATCTTTTACATTCATCTTTATTTTGTTACAGTGGCATTATAGTGTTTTCCAACATCTCCTGTCAGCTATAAGGAGCAGCTTTTTATTGGGCACGGTCTGCTTTCTTTATTAGCCATTACTGTTCAATAGGGTTTTCAAAGAAAGCAATGTGATTTCGTTAGGTTTTCCTTACATGCATTTTCTTATTTTTAACACCGCCCTGCCTCTTTTAATCCCTATGTTCCCAGTACGTTCCGCCCTGTATAGAGTTGAATATAGTTAATTGTAATCATATTTCATAATAAAATATACTGAAAGGCAAACCATGTACTGTAACAGATTACATTTGTCTAAAATGTAATATATACTGTTCACTAACTTCATTTCTTTACATTTTAGATGAAATTGGTTCAACCATTCAAACACTTGTTCTTCTTGAGTACGAGGATGAAGGAGAGGAACTTCAAAAAAATTTTCAAATGTTGTTTGACCTTCTCGCAAGCCAAATTGAACCTATTTGGAAACCCAAGACAGATATCGATAAAAATCCAGGTTTTGGTCCCGGCGCTAGTACAAACGCAATTGTCGCCAGCATGAGTAATCCTGTTTCCAGTCTGTCCTTTCTTTCTAATCCTGGTTAGTCCATTTTATGTAAAAATAATAATTTGCTGATTTACTATTGTTTGTTTTTTTACAACTTTAAGAATGGATAGTGATAAAAGGAATGGAAACGTTATATGTGGAAGTGAGGAAAAGTTAATTTTAAGAAACTTGTGTTGAACATTTAGACGATACGTTATCATAACATTATCGTAACGTATATTTATTTGCGAACCAAACAAAACTCCTCGCTTCCTTCCGGATTCATTGCATCCCCACACAAGGGAACAATACTCTTTTACTGTGTTTTTTGCAGGCATATGCTTTTCAGTCCAAATATCTATTCGTGAAGGAGCACGATATATATTAGCATTCCTTATATATGTGGTAAATTACCTTAACTTGCGGGGTATGTACTTTAGTAAAGGAACTACTGTGGATCATTTATAGATTTCTAATATTTTGATCAGCTCTTTTCATACATTGCTTTGTTTGCTTGTTTATAGAAGATACTCAGCTAAACCGTTGAGTAATTATTTTCATTAATTGGTGTCGTAGATAAAATCTTCAGTTAAATTTTGCGAAATGAGACTACTGTTCTTATGTTTTAAGGCTATTATGTTTTCATTACTTTTAGATCTACCAGAGCCAACCAGAGCTATACTTCGTAAAGATATCAAATGGAAATTGTCGACATTTTAGGCGTTATATATCGGAAAATTCAAGAGCTTTGTTTAAAGGCATTGTTTGTTATGAAATAAGAAAAGATAATAAGAGGAATGCCTAAGCACAAACTTTTGAACTTTTTTTTTGTTACCCCCCTGTAAAGCGATCGAGAAAAGTTTGAAATATTGACAGATCAGGTCCTTTTAACTGTTGTCGCTAATTACTGTATCTTATTATCCCCGACAATATATAATACTATTCCCATGTTGACATTTTTAATATGTCATAATATATATGGTAATATATAGTGTTACTGGAAATAAATTCTAATATTTTTTCAATATTTCGAGGAGTTAATGTTACCACTGCTGCCGGAAACGGATTTGTGATTGTTTTACACACATTGTAAGAATATAGGAGAGACAACCAGTCGCTTCTTTGTACCATATTTTAAGAGACGATATATAGAAGGATTTTTCCACGGTCGCCTTGTATTTGTAAAAATTGGTTCAACATCTTTCCCACTCAAAATATGCATCCACTATATTGTTCCATCTTGTATTGCTCATTTGTGCTGTCATTTGAAGTCATTTGTTCTCCAAATTTCCCAAACCTTTGATATAATCGAATGACCATCGTATGGGCTGGTTAATAACCACAGGGCCCGGAATAAATTGTCATGATATTTCATATNAAAGCAAATGGAGGATAATTTCTTTTCTTCTTACTTCAATATAACATTTTTGGGTCCTCTGACAATTCTAACGGATTTGTGATTGTTTTACACACATTGTAAGAATATAGGAGAGACAACCAGTCGCTTCTTTGTACCATATTTTAAGAGACGATATATAGAAGGATTTTTCCACGGTCGCCTTGTATTTGTAAAAATTGGTTCAACATCTTTCCCACTCAAAATATGCATCCACTATATTGTTCCATCTTGTATTGCTCATTTGTGCTGTCATTTGAAGTCATTTGTTCTCCAAATTTCCCAAACCTTTGATATAATCGAATGACCATCGTATGGGCTGGTTAATAACCACAGGGCCCGGAATAAATTGTCATGATATTTCACATTAGCACTATATTTTTGTCTATTTTTACAACATACGCAGAAGCCTCAAAAATGGACTCTGGAAACATTTTTCTAGACATTTTTAGGGGCTTTTTGGTTGAATTTACTTAAAACGTGACTATAATCCCAAAATATGGCTTGACAAACAGAGAAAGGTATGAATAGTTATCATATTCCAATTATAAAAGATGTTACATTAGTTATTATAGCAATCGCCACTTGGTACCATACGCCATATAAAGCTATTCTTACATTAGCTCTGATAACTGAAACAAGTAACCATAAACGTTTTACTCTTGCAGTGCATCAATTGTTTAACTTATTGTGGTAGAAGATTATTGGTAGTTCAACTCAATGGCAAACTCTGCATTTTAAGACACCCTTTGGCCCAGGGTCTTTGGTAGCTCAAGATGGGTACTTTTTTAAACCGGTTAAGGATATCAGCTGGAAAAACTAGTAAATTTCTTCTTTTCTGCATCTTAAAAGCCCTGAAAGACGAAAAACGTTTCATGACGTATTTTCTACTAACGATATCCAGGTCAATAAGCTCTAATTTTAATTTCTATCCATTTTTAGCTTTGCACACAAAAAGGATACTGTTTATGGTCAAAGATGTTGGCTTCATTCGTTCTGCTTTAAAAACATGCTTTTGTCTACTGGAAAGCTAAAAGTAATTACATATTTTTCATGGTTAAAAAGCTGAAAAATAGGGAATTAATGTGAGACAGCTAACAGAATATGGTTCATTAATATTAATCAACTTGTAGTTGCAATTAAAAATATTATTTTTCAGTTAATTTCTATCCTTAACCCGCCATCCATTTTGTTTGGACCAGGCCTGACTGCAGAAAAGTTTCCTGTCATATGTGACCCAGTAGCTTTTAAAAATTTGTTGCTATTTTAGTTAAAGAAAGCAATTGTTTTAACCCTATATCTTTTGATGCCAAGTTCGTATTTTACTTGAACCACTAGAGGTTCGTGAGATTCTTTATATAAATAAAGAATCTGATTACGAATTTTTCAACCCTGTATCTTTTGATGCCAAGTTCTTATTTTAATTCTACCACTAGAGGTTCGTGAGACCCTTTACATGAATAAAGAATTTGAACACGAATTTTTAAATCTTGATTTTAAGCACATTTTGACAGTCGGGACTGCCCCTCGTTCCGATATTGATGACTTGAACACATTCAACCCGTTGTTGTGAAAAGTTATAATTGAGAGATATTCCTGGATCCATCGTTGGCAACAGTTCAAAATTCGTATTTACTTTCAGGGTAAGTGCTCCACTGAATAAACACTTCAGTTTTGGTGCAGGATTTTAGCCAGTTAAAGGAAGAGCCGTAGCTTAATGGTTAGTGCAACTCCACCGTTGTCATGAATTCCTGGTTCGATTCCCCGAGCGGGCGACTTTGAAAATTCACAAAAGAAAAAGCCATTGGTTGGCGTCAGCAATGGCATCCGGCCAAGAAATTCCTCACTACCAAATCCAAGTCTCTGTGAAGGGCACCGTCTGAGCCCCAGTTACTGGGGGAAAATGACGTTAAAACAAGGGGGGGAAAAGTAAATTTCAGCCAATTAAACTGTTTTTGGAAAACACTAGTACCGATTGTATTACAGCAGGAAACGCCATCAAGATGCTCCACATAATTATTGACCTTTTTCATAATGTTCAATATTTCAAACCTTACGTCGAAACCAATCCTTGGATAAGAATGTTGCTTTTTCAGTTCCTTCGTATGCAGAATATAATATAAATATTTGAGATATTCAGGACGTTGATCCTGCATGTTCAAATGATGGCATTGAGGACATTTTAGACGTCATTTGTAAATTTCCCAGTCTTAACCACCGGTATTCTTGAAAGTGATTTTATTGAAAAATGTGTTATGATTTAATTCTTGTGTTAAAAATCAGTATAAGTTTTATTTTTATAGCTAATTTAATGATTGTCTTTACACAGATAATGCCTGAGTGGAGGCAACAAAGTTTGAAAAACAATGAGCTCAAATGAACTGGTATTCAAGCGCAAAGAGAGAACTTTACTTTACACCTTTTTGCCTTGCTACTGTTAATACTCAAATGTCTTTGGTCCACGAGGTTTTTACTTTGCTTGGTTATGTCACTCAAAACTCGATGAATTACTTAAAATGGATTTTGTTTAATATAAAACGTGTACTTCTTCAAACGTCTACTGCATGACTTTACTACTACTACTACTACTACTACTACTACTACTACTACTACTACTACTACTACTACTACTACTACTACTACTACTACTACTACTACTACTACTACTACTATCACTACTACTACCACTACTATTACTACTACTACTACTACTACTACTACTACTACTACTACTACTACTACTACTACTACTACTACTACTACTACTACTACTACTACTACTACTATTACTACTACTATCACTACTACTATTACTACTACTATTACTACTACTACTACTAATACTATTNTACGTCGAAACCAATCCTTGGATAAGAATGTTGCTTTTTCAGTTCCTTCGTATGCAGAATATAATATAAATATTTGAGATATTCAGGACGTTGATCCTGCATGTTCAAATGATGGCATTGAGGACATTTTAGACGTCATTTGTAAATTTCCCAGTCTTAACCACCGGTATTCTTGAAAGTGATTTTATTGAAAAATGTGTTATGATTTAATTCTTGTGTTAAAAATCAGTATAAGTTTTATTTTTATAGCTAATTTAATGATTGTCTTTACACAGATAATGCCTGAGTGGAGGCAACAAAGTTTGAAAAACAATGAGCTCAAATGAACTGGTATTCAAGCGCAAAGAGAGAACTTTACTTTACACCTTTTTGCCTTGCTACTGTTAATACTCAAATGTCTTTGGTCCACGAGGTTTTTACTTTGCTTGGTTATGTCACTCAAAACTCGATGAATTACTTAAAATGGATTTTGTTTAATATAAAACGTGTACTTCTTCAAACGTCTACTGCATGACTTTACTACTACTACTACTACTACTACTACTACTACTACTACTACTACTACTACTACTACTACTACTACTACACTACTACTACTACTACTACTATCACTACTACTACTACTACTACTACTACTACTACTACTACTCTTGCTCCTGCTGCGGCTTCTACCGCCCATAAAATGTGTAGTTTCATTCCGAATCTCTCTGTACATCGTCCACAGTAGTTACGTGTTTTAGTCCAGGACATGTTCTGTTCCATATCGGATCACAAACCTTTCTGCCTTCTCTTTCCGATGAGGTGTTGCAGCTTGGTCATGGGACTTTCTGTACGTGCCCACATTTGCTCCCAGTGGTTGAGTTATCATTACGTTCTTATCTTGTTTTGGACAAGACATCACTTTTAATGGTTTGAATCAAGTCAGTTGGTATTCTGATATGCGGTTTTCAGCCCCTTGATAAACAAACCCGTGAGTTTTAAAAAATACCCTAACCAGCCTTCTTACAGTTAACGTTGACACCATTTTGGTGTGTAAGGGTTGCATAATAGGATAATTGCTATTTGGAATGATTGCTGTTTTAGCTGCCCGCCCTCAGCCGATATTCTACTTCTCCTTTTCTGTCCATTTCATCATACCACTTTACAGGGTTACACCTATTATGCACCCATTAGCCTTTATTTAGTTGGCCCTTATGGTGAGAATTTTTGGTCGATAGTCAAATAAGGCTCTACGAAAATAAAAAGCAATAAGAAAGATGTGCCAAATATAAAATAAAAAGTAGGTGTACAAGCCATGCGTCCAGTGTATGACGTTAACCCTACAGTATATGGGGCGTATTCCGCCCCCTGTTAGTTTTATTTTGCTGTGAATTTTTTATTTTGCGTCGCCCTGGAAGCCCAAATTTTGCTGACTTTTCCTAAAATTTATCTAGGAATCTATTTAAAAAGACCGCAAGTGAAAACCTTTTTTAGTTTGAGAGATATAAAGAAATTTTCGAGGCTGCTTGGTATCATCACATACTGAGCATGGGAAATTCTGGCAGTATTTCATGAAAGCTGTTACCGCAACCTCAACATCATTTTTTGTGTGATTATGTAGAAGTATATGAAATTATCAGTTTATGAGTCACGCCCCAGAAATGGTCTTGGTATCAAGATACAGTCCAATATGGACATAATACTTGGCATTGTTGTGAAAGATGTTGGTATGACGGTTACAGTTTGAAAGCAAAGGAGATCTGCGGCGCTGTGAACTGTGTAAGAAGGATATAGTAGGTACAGGGCAGAAAGCCCAGAAAAATCGATTGTGTAATATCAAGTCGCAATATGAAGTATGTGGTGAATGCTGTTGCACTGCTCTTTCCAGTCTTATTTGCAAAAAACACTGTGTAACTCTCCAGCAGGAAGCTATGACAGACTAAACTGAAGTAAATGAATTTGATTGGTTGTTTGGGTTCTTTGATTTGTCAAGAGATAAATGACTAAAAAGGTTGAAGTTCACCACGCAAATTTGTATTATTTTTGTGGGGACTTGAAATATATTCTTTGGCATTGACCGGAAAGGGGGCAGGGGTTGAGGGTGGGGATTAGAAGATTCAAGAGAGAAGCTTTAGGATTTGTACTGGGACCACGTATTTTGCACACAGTGCTCCGAAAAAGTAATAGTTGTCTGCAACTCCATGGAAAAAAACAGCAGACAATGGTAATTTTGGAGATTATTATTTTTATCCCCTGAATTTAGCAGCCAGCCAGGCCTCTAATCTTATCCCATAGTGTAGAATATTTACGACAAGGTATAGTAAAGGGCATAGGAGTTTGCAATACTTAGTCCCAAGCTTCAGAAAGCGATATACATTTTGGGACCTGAAATTGTCAATCATACTACAAAAACCGGTTACTCAGAAAATTTTAATGACGTCAGCCAAAAAATCCGATGAAGTCATCAAAATTAGTTTTCTATTTTGTACATTTTGCAAAGTAATATAAGTGTGCCAAGTTTCATGGCTATAGTTACAGCCATTTGGGAGTTACAGAGGGGTTATGATTTCCCCCCATATACTGTCCATCCACAAAAAGCTCATACTGTAGGGTTAAACTGCACCCGGCAGCATGGCCCCAGTCTGGGAGTTCTAGGGTTTTGAGGAAAATGACACTACCTCTTAACTGCTGTTGTGCTGGGTCACTCTTAGGCAAGGTGTAACACCCAAATGCCTCCTATACTTGGTTATGTATCCTCCGGAGATCACAGAAATACTGGGTAAGCATCCAGCGGGGGTAAAATATGTTTCTGCCACAGCCTTGTGGCTCACTTCTTGAATGGAGAAAAGGCCAGGATGGCTTGTCATCTGAGCTTAGGTTGATGAACTCTGATGAGTCAACAGCTAACAAGCTAGAGATGGTGTCTCGAAAAAAATACCCAACTGAAGGTAAGGGCAAACCACTGCTGTAATTTGCCCAGGAAAATCATGGTTATGCACAGAAATCAGATAAAGTCGAACAGTGTAAATGGGGTCTCATCTGTACAAGATGATGACGCTTCGCTCTGTACAGAGAATTGTGGCGGCATGCAGGTGACCCTGGACCGTCAACAAGCTACTTTCGGCAATAACAATGCAATCAGGGCAGGGACATGGAATGTGATGACTCTACATCAAGCAGCAAAGTTGGAAATTGTTAAGATGAAAGCATGATTAGGAATTAACACTTTTGGCCTGTGTAAGGTAAGATGGAAAGGAACAGGAAGCTTTCAAACAGATGATTTCACAATCATATACTCGGGTGGCAAACATCATGAGAAAGGAGTTGGGGTCCTTCTAGACAAGAAAACATCCAGAAACCTGTTAGGGTATTTGACAATATCAGAAAGGGTTATTCTCGTAAGACTGAAAGGAAAGTCAACATTTCCATTGTGCAAGGATATGCCCCAACATCTGACAGTACAGAGGAAGAAATAGACCAATTATATGAGGAAGTAGACAAGGCGAAAGACCAATGTGGATCACAGGATGTTGTCATTGTTATGGGAGACTTTAATGCAAAAGTGAGACAATGAGCAGAAAGTTTTGTTGTTTGAAAATATGGCCTTGGAAAAATGAATGAAAGGGGTAGCAAGCTAGTCGACTAGTGCCAAGCAAATGAAAAGGTAATGATAAACAGCTGGTTTTGTCACCATCCGAGACGACAACGGACATGGAAAAGCCCTGGCGATAATACCTGAAATCAGATCGACTACTCATGATCAGCAGAAGATATAAAAATGCAATCAAACAGGCAAAGAGTTATCCAGGAGCTGATTGTGGGAGTGACCACGTGCCAGTTATCTGCACATTTAAAGTGAAAATGGAAGGAATGAAAAAAAGGAAGCACCAAGCCAAAGTTAGACTATAACCAACTACATAAAAATACAGCCATCAGAAAAGAATATGCTAAATCTGTGAAAAACAGTTTTTAGATGTTAAAAGATGAAAGGCATACTACTTGGGAAGCCTTCAAAGTACCTTTAAACAGAAACTGCGAAGGTTATAGTACCAAAGAAAAACAGGGTAGCTAAAAGCAAATGGATGACACAAGAAATTATAGACCTAATCCAAACAAGGCGAAAGGCTAACAGAAATAGTGAAGAATTCAAACAGTTGGACGCAAAGATAAAACAGAAATGCAAAACAGTAGAAAAAGAATGGTTAGAGAGCCTTTGTACAGAAATAGACCATAAGATTGACATCGAGCCAGCAGCCATATACAACAGAAATATAAAAGATATCAGTGGAATGAGAGTTTGTTCATCAAGTGGATCTATAAGATCGAAGGAATGATGGCTCTTAATGGAGAAGGAAAGAATCTTGGAACGATGGTCAGAATGCATTAAAGATTTGTTCAAAGATGACAGTGGAGAAAACCCAAAAATATGTAAAAGCAATGAAGGGCCTAAGATATTTGAAACGGAAATCAGAACAGCAGTTAAGAAGATGAAAAGAAAGAAGGCAGCCGGGCCTGATGGGATAGCAATTGAAATGATAGACGCTCTAGAAGATTTTGGTATTGAGCTCCTGTCATCGCAAACAACATATATGACAGTGGTGAAATCTCAGAGGACCTCCTGAAGTCTATCTTCATTGCATTACCCAAAAAACCTGGAACAGCAGAATGCGAGTTACACCCCACCATTAGTCTGATGAGCCATGTGATTAAAATCATACTACGAGTTCTGATGCATAGAGCAAGAAGATATATAAGACCGGATATAGGTAAAGAGCAGTATGGTGAGACAGGAAATGTAGTTTTTATCCCCAGAATGCTGAGTGAACGAGCTATAGAAACGAAAAGGAAAATTTATGTTCGTTTTATTGACCACACAAAAGGATTCGATAAAGTCAGACATGAGGAGCTATTAGATCTGCTGCAACAACTAGATATGGATGGGAACGAAATAAGAGTAATTAGAAATCTCTGTTGGGAGCAATCCTCCGCAGTCAGAGTAGAGGGAGAGTTTAGTAAGTTTATCGAAATCCATAGAAGTGTGAGACAAGGATGTGTCTTTTTACCAGACTTGTTCAACCTCTAAAGCGAAAATGTCCTGAAAGAGATTGGTAACATCAAAGGGGTAATGGTAGAAGGATATCACATGAATAATGTCAGGTATGCAGATGACACCACTTTGATCGCAGAATTAGAAGAAAAACTTCAAGATTTGTCAGAGACAGTTAGAAAAGAGAGTGAGAAGAGAGGCTTGTCAATACGCGTAAAGAAAACAGAACGTATGGTAATTTGCAAGGACAAGGTGCCACCAAAATGTGTAGTGTTGGAGAGGACGTGATAAAACAAGTTGATAAGTTTACTTACTTAGAAAGCATGATAACATCAGATGGTAGATGTGACACTGAGATTAGGAAGAGAATTGGCATGGCAAAATTCTTTTTAAAAGATAGATAAACTCTTGAAAGATAGAAAAATGAGCATGCGGATAAAGGTTAGACTGCTGAAGTGCTATGTGTATTCTGTTTTCTTTTATGGAAGTGATTGTTGGACCATATCACCAGCAATGGAAAAGAAAATAAAGGCTGCAGAGATATGATTCTACAGGATGTTAAAGATATGGACTGAACATGTGACAAATGAAGAAGTTTTGATTGGAGCAAGAGTAAAGAGAAAACTGATGATGATTATCCGACAAAGACAATTAAGATTTTTGGATCATGTCATGCGCAAAGATAAATTGGAAAATATAGTGCTCACTGGAAAAATAGAAGGGAAACGCGGGAAGGCAAAGGCTAACTTACATCGNGAGACAAGAAATGTAGTTTTTATCCCCAGAATGCTGAGTGAACGAGCTATAGAAACGAAAAGGAAAATTTATGTTCGTTTTATTGACCACACAAAAGGATTCGATAAAGTCAGACATGAGGAGCTGTTAGATCTGCTGCAACAACTAGATATGGATGGGAACGAAATAAGAGTAATTAGAAATCTCTGTTGGGAGCAATCCTCCGCAGTCAGAGTAGAGGGAGAGTTTAGTAAGTTTATCGAAATCCATAGAAGTGTGAGACAAGGATGTGTCTTTTTACCAGACTTGTTCAACCTCTAAAGCAAAAATGTCCTGAAAGAGATTGGTAACATCAAAGGGGTAATGGTAGAAGGATATCACATGAATAATGTCAGGTATGCAGATGACACCACTTTGATCGCAGAATTAGAAGAAAAACTTCAAGATTTGTCAGAGACAGTTAGAAAAGAGAGTGAGAAGAGAGGCTTGTCAATACGCGTAAAGAAAACAGAACGTATGGTAATTTGCAAGGACAAGGTGCCACCAAAATGTGTAGTGTTGGAGAGGACGTGATAAAACAAGTTGATAAGTTTACTTACTTAGAAAGCATGATAACATCAGATGGTAGATGTGACACTGAGATTAGGAAGAGAATTGGCATGGCAAAATTCTTTTTAAAAGATAGATAAACTCTTGAAAGATAGAAAAATGAGCATGCGGATAAAGGTTAGACTGCTGAAGTGCTATGTGTATTCTGTTTTCTTTTATGGAAGTGATTGTTGGACCATATCACCAGCAATGGAAAAGAAAATAAAGGCTGCAGAGATGTGATTCTACAGGATGTTAAAGATATGGACTGAACATGTGACAAATGAAGAAGTTTTGATTGGAGCAAGAGTAAAGAGAAAACTGATGATGATTATCCGACAAAGACAATTAAGATTTTTGGATCATGTCATGCGCAAAGATAAATTGGAAAATATAGTGCTCACTGGAAAAATAGAAGGGAAACGCGGGAAGGCAAAGGCTAACTTACATCGGTATCCTGAGCAAGTGTGCAGATCTAAATAACACGGAGTTACTTAAGGCAACTAGAAACAGAGAAAAGTGAAAAAACATGACTGCCAATGTCCGAATCGGATAAGGCACCAAGAGAAGAAAAAGAAGTATAAGCCACTTAAGGCTGGAAAGGTCTTATTCGAGTGTCAAAATATACACTAGTTACTTCAACAGTTAAAAATGACAAATTAGAAGATATAGCTCTGAAATATGAAAATCATAAAGAATTCGGATAATCTTCCGACTGCAGTCTAAATATTGCTATTGTTGCGGATGATCCTGGTGACCAGTCAGGTTGCAAATTATTGACCCCACCGTCATAATTTCATTTTTCTGTACCGTAAGATATTTGAAATATACAGTATGCCACTGAACACACTGGGAACTTTTACGCTAGCCCTCTATGTTGTTTATTTTATACCCAGTTATTTTTTCATCTATCCCTTGATATTTCATAACTCTATTGCAAACAATGGTTAGCGTCTTGTTATGTTCCTATGACATTTAAGGTGTAGTTGTCTTCAAAATACTGCAAGGGATCATCACCTTTATCATGTCGTAGCTTTCTGATACGGCCTGAAATCCCTTCTAAAGCCTCGATAATGTAACCTGGCAGTAAAAAAGTAAGAACGGGTAATATTATTAAATAAAAAGAAAGACATTTTTCTACCTTGTACTTTGCGCCAAGGATTTTGGAAATGTTTTGCAATAATGTAATTTAGATAACACTGGGGAACAATTTTTCACTAACTTTGAGTTGCATAGGATATTTCGACTGATTCTGAAGGAGTTTTAGGTCCTGATTTTAAATGTGAAATTAGGTTTTCTCTACAAGGTCTAGTTTGTATCCAATTTAGGGTTAATGAAATTGTATAATTGTGAACGTATAAGCATTTCCACGTCCATAAATATAAATAGCTTCTAATATTTTGATTAAACATGGCTTGCATAGGAAGACATCATTGCAGAAACAAGCCTGATACCTTCTGCTCCATATGTGGATGCTACATACTCAATAGTCAGAGACGTAACATATCCTCGTCCGTCAAGCGTGCCTATAAGGCATATTTTGAAGTTCATCTTGGTGATCAAGACAAGCAATGGGCTCCACATATTGAGTGCTAGAATTGTGAGGAAATATTTCGAGACTGGACCAAAGGAAAACGCAAAGGTCTGCCTTTCGAAGTTCCAATGATTTGGAAGTCTAAAAAGGCAGACTTTTGCGTGAATCCACCAGCTATATAACTGACTGTTATTTCTGCATGGTAAATACAACGGTTCTTGGGAAGAAAAGCCGACATAAAATTACGTATCCGAACATTCCCTCGGCTATTCGGCCTGCTCCACACTCTGAAGAAGTTCCTGTTCCAGTTTTTAAAGGTTTGCCTTCATTGGACGATAAAGACATTGGACATGGTACAAGAGAGTAAGACAGTTGTGACTGAATTGTCAGAAAAGTGTTCACAATCGGAGGACTGTTCTTCAGACACTAACCTTTCCGCGTACCCAAGCCTCTCCCCCAGGCTGAACTGAATTATTTAATGTGGGATTTGGGTTTTTCAAAGAAAGCAGCAGAGGATTTGGCATCAAGATTACAAGGCAAAAGTCTTGTTGATCACTCTGTTAAGGTATCATATTTCAGAAATCGTGACCAGATTTTTGCTTCTTTTCAGAAGACAGACTGTTTATTTACTGCCATGACATTCCAGGGCTTCTCAAAGAACTGGGTGTACCTTACTAGTCCTGCTGAATGGAGACTCTTTTTAGACAGTTGAAAATGCAGTCTAAAGAGTGTTCTTTTACATAATAGCAATGTTTATGAAGCAGTACCTGTCGATCACCCAGTGCATTTGCGGGAATACTATGCTGATATGAGAATGATTATGGACTTATTAGTATCAGTATCATGAGCACAATTGGATCATTTGTGTAGACTTAAAGATAGTTAACTTTCGTCTTGAACAACAGAAAGGTTTCATCAAGTTTCCGTGTTTCCTCTGTATGTGGAACAGCCGAGCACGAGACAGACATTGGGTTCAGAAGGACTGGCCTATTCGT
>RDPX01000341.1:339152-368349 GCA_003991215.1 Morbakka virulenta
TTTTTTTCTCATACCAAACCAATGAGCCTCATCATAGTTGACTCTGTCTATGACAATTCCTTTTGAAGTGTAAAAAATAAAATCACACCACGTTTGTGTAGTCAACCCCAGTTGCATTTGTATCTGGTCATAATATGAATGATTTTTATTGATTGTAATTTTTGAAGTTTGTTCATTGTAAATTATACATGGGTTGTTGGAAATGAAACATATATCTTTAGGATCGACTTTACTATATTCTTCTGAACATTTTACTTCCAGTATTCCAAATTCTCCATCTGAAAAAACTTTTCCATCTGGGGTAGCTCCTAGCACATAATTTGTAGCATCTAAAACTAACCCACATGTTTCAATAACAGTATTAAGTCCTGAAATTTTAATAAAATTTTCATAATGTTTAATAGCTATTGGTTCATGATATTTCCCATATGATAATTTGTACTGAATTGTTTTGTTTTTTTTAATACTCCCATCTCCACTGATGATATTGGCAGCTAATGTTTCACTTTTACTTACCTACTTCTCTGAGTAAAACAACAGGAATTTCTTTATTATTCAAAACTTGACCCATAATTGAGTTATCCATTATATTGTATTACGATGTAAAGGGAAATTTAATAAGAATGTCGTATAAAAACTAAAAACGTCCTTGACATGAACTGGCGAACTTCACCACGTTTTATTTTGAACACAACCATAGCCTCGCTTTCACGCAACTTTTTTTTTATGAGAAGGTCTATTGGATCATTTGTGTAGACTTAAAGATAGTCAACTTTCTTCTTGAACAACAGAAAGGTTTCACCAAGTTTCCGTGTTTCCTCTGTATGTGGAACAGCCGAGCACGAGACAGACATTGGGTTCAGAAGGACTGGCCTATTCGTAAAACCCTTGAAGCAGGCATGCCAAATATCATAAAAGACCCAATTGTAAACAGAGATAAGATCATCTTCCCTCCTCTTCACATCAAATTAGGTTTGATAAAGCAAATTGTCAAGGAACTGGAAACCGAAGGTGAATGTTTCCATCACATCATCACAGCTTTACCAGGGTTATCGTTTGCTAAGATGACCGCTTTAGAAAAGGCAGTATTGTTGTCTTTTGAGGCAGTCGGTCAGATCTTCCTTGGAAAAATTAAGGCAGAACTCGCTTTTTGTGATCTCAGGTGCAACATGAGCATCAAGCTTCATTTTTTGAACAGCCACCTTGATAGGTTCCCTAACAACCTGGGGACTGTGAGTGACGAACAAGAAGAACGATTCCTCCAAGACCTAAAGATTATGGAAGAACGCTACCACTGGCGCTGGACCAAAAGTATAATGGGTGACTACTGCTGGAGCATTAAACGAGATTACCCAGGTGACATGTACAAAGGCGAAAGTTACAAAAGCAAATTCCTGCCTTAATAAAATACACAATGAAATTGACAAGCCTCCATCAGCTGTGGTGATGTTCTAAAAGATGCTAATCGAACTTTAAGATAGAGACTGATCGAGAATGAGATAGAGACAGATAGAGAATGCTTTGTAAGAAACCCTATCAGAAAATATGGCACAACCAACTGTAGTGTAATGTGCTCTATAATCATATTTTAATATTCCGTTTCTTTTGCCTTGATAAATATACATAAATGACTTTCATGGCGTTTTAAGACTCAAGTAAACAAAAGAATTAAGGCTGATATTGCAATTTCCTATAATAACGAAAAATAAAAAAAATAAATAAAAATGTCAAAAATGCATTTAAAAAATGCATAAAATAAGATAAAATAAAATTTTTAAAAATGCATAAAGTCTATTGCTTGCAGACAAAAACTGACTCCAGCTTTGAAATCTATACTCTCAAATTGACTGCAGAAAAGTCTTTTTTTTTTAATATTGAAGAATCAGTTGTGTGCTTTTTTTTATACTTAAGGAGGGCACAAGGAAATATTTTACTTTTGTGCTCCGCGGAAACTAGGTATACTTGGGAAAAATATTAGGGTTAACCTTAAGAGCACTGTTGGTAAACCATTACTCTTATCCTGATAAAAGCTGCAATCCTTGTGATGACGCAGAAATAGGATTTCCTTTAGAACCTGTAGCATTGCCATGGATGAGAAACGGTTCTTATCGGAAATGCATCGGATTATCCTGTGATTTCTTCAAATGGTACGTAAGTGTTGATTAATCTGCTCCTCAACTTAGCATTACATTGCTTGTCCTTTCTTCTTAGATTACAATCCCGTGAACTGTAGCCATGTACCTTATCTCTTCGCTGCACCTGCATATACTTTCCATACTATAACTTTTCCTGCCATCCATATCTTCTGGTAAATTCCATGATAAACAGTATTTTGCATATTGCAACAAAGCGGAATTTTCATTTTAAATTATTTTCTTAAAAAAACTATTGTCACGACAGGAGGGTAATCATTAACTTCAAGAAAATTTTCTAACGGAAAATTCAATGAAGAGGATTTCACAAAAGGGATTTTTTTTTTCCGGGGAGTTTGTGCGAAAAAATCTCCAGAATCTGTGCTTTGGCCATTTGATGTCGACTATTAATTCCATGATTTTTAAATATAGAAGATTTCTAGTTTATATCTTCCATAACCATTAATCATGAAACTTTAGTAAAGGGGAGTATTATTAGAAATAATACATTTTATTCATTTTTTTGAAAAGAAATCTTATTATTGTAACTTTGTAACCACTGATAAATTGAACACATATTTTACAATAACTAGTGGGTATATATATATATATATATATATATATATATAATGCTCATTGCGCATGCGTAGTTTGAGCACTCTGGCAGGATCCCACAATAACTCTTTAACCTGTGTTTGCTCTGGCAACATGGCCAGAGAGTTATTTCTCAGAAGCTCTGTGCTGCACTGATAAGCCCATAAAGGGCAAAACAGTACTGTCTACAGATTGAGTATATATAAATATATATATATATATATATATATATATATATATCCATGGCCAGAGTGTAGCTAACACGTTTTGGTAACTACTTTAAACATCATTCATACGATTAATCCAAACAATACTTTTCTAATAATAGTTCCTTTTTCCTGTACCACTTTCTTTTGCATTTCATTCGCAAGTTTATCTACAACCTTTTCATCAGTTGTTCTTTTATCACATTTTTCAATTCCTTCATTCCACCGCCACAACATCCAATCATTACTGGTATAACTTTCACCTTGAACTCTTGCCTTCTCTCGTGTAGTTCGAAACAAAGTTGTTGATAATTCGCAATATTTTCGTTTTTCTTTGTCTGTTTGTTTCGTTCTCCAGGGAAAGCCATATTCACAATGTATACTTCTTTCTTTATCTCGTCCTCTAAAATTATGCCTGATCGTCTTCCTGTACAATACGTCCTTATTTGATGAGCCCAACCCCACAGGATCTTTTCGCCATGTTTCTCAAACATGTGCCCCTTTCCCCATTTTTCCTTGTATCACACCATCTTTTCTTAAAATAATCTTCTTTATTTCCTCATTCTACTGCCAATAGCTTCAGTGCATTATCATGTCTCCTCATATACTCTGATGCCGATAGCCTTTTTCATCCTGACAACAAATATTGTGCCGTATTTCTTGTTGTACCACATAACCTGCAACTGACTACTTCTCCAATTCCTTTCCTTTTCTTCCAAGCTGTTGTTTCCACCATCTTTTCGAGCATGTCGAATATAGCTGCTGTCTTCTTAGGGTCTCTGTTGCAGTTCTATCATCCATAGTCTTCTTTTGTACACCCCAATATTATTTCACCTTGCATTTTTTATTCTTCAAATAACTTTAATCGCATTTCTTCCTTCTTTACGTTTTCTCTATGATAATTCCCAGTTGTCATATCGCTCTTGATTGCATCCAACAAATCTTTTACCAAATTTCACCTCCTTACTCTACAACTGCACAGTATCTTACACCTCCGTTCACAATTATTTATGTGCTTTCTCATATTCATTCTCACAAGCTTTTCCTTACCATTTGTTTGTTGATGTTGGCAAATAACATAAACCCTTATTCTTCTCTCATTTTATACGTCTGTTAAGCGTCTCAAACCTTTCTCTTTCATTTCTGTCCCTGTATACTCTTTCATCACTAGCATGGTTTCTGTGCCTGTTGGCATCCATTACCTCGTCTTTCACTATATTATTCAAATATTCTACATCTTTCCAAGTCTACAGACATTCATGACATAGCCTGCCACTCGGACCACCCTTGCGGTAATGGGTTGCATGATATGCTTATCATTTAAATTTCGTTTGACCGGTTTCCTTGTCCTCTTCTTCACTTTTTCCATTACCATTTTCAAATCTATTTTATCAACTTGTTCACATCCTAAGAGCTTGTAGGCTTCTTTTTTATCTGGATCGAGTTTTTTCATCCTTTCCTCCAGTACTGTCAATCCAACATCTTTCACCATCTTACCATCTCTGAAGATGACTTCTGTATATTTCTTTACTCCATAACATGGTAATAACATAACAAAATAACATACTAGCCTTCACGATTGTTTCATTCAATACTTCCAGCTTTTTATGACTTTCCCGATATACCTTTAGGTCATTAATGAATGACCATTAGAACACCCTTAGTCCTCCTGATGGTTCTTTCTCCAGATGATCCCATTCTATATCCATCTGTATCGTCTAATAACATCGCCATTGGTATCTCTGTCAGACAAAACCCCACCGGTGAGTTACTATCTCCTTGTGGAAACCCCTTTTTAATGTTTATCCACCTGCTCACTTTCATCCTTCCACTGTCATTGATTGATTTCTAACCGTGTGTGCCGTCTTTTTATCATTACTTTCAAGACTTGGTCAAGTATTCCCATCAATTTATAAAATTTATAAATTTATCTCCATCCAATTATGTCTGACCTCATCATATGCTTTTTGATACTCATTGAATGTCACTGCCAAGTTTCGTTGCCTTTCCCTCTCTTCGTTCACTATGGCGTTATCTACCAACAATTGAACCATGGTTCATAACCCAAGTTGACATTTGTCCCGAATTCCATATGTGGTCACATCCTCTTTCACATACTTGATTACCATACCTGCAGAAACTTTGTAACAAGTGTTCAAACATGTTATTGCTCGATATTCCTTCTCGTTATCCAAGTTCACTGTCTTTGGCAATAGCACTTTCCTTTCATCTGTCATCCATGTTGGCCTTACCTGCGGGTGAAGACAAACTTATATCAGTAGTTTTGTATACCATCAACACCTGGCGTTGACCACTGCTTTCATTTTCTTACCATTTCATATAAACGTTTCTCGGTGACTCCTAATTCATTCATCTCTTTAACCCTTTTCCTAATCTCCTATGCTATTCTGCTCATCCATTCCTTATAAAGTGTTTCAACTTTCATTTTCCATACAGCAGTCCAAAATTGCACAAACTTCTGTATTTCTGCAACTTTTCCATTTTTTTCTTGTTCTGGTTCAATAACTCTGTAAAAGCGTCTTTGATCCTCTCTTAACATGCTATTATCCTTTATCTTTCCATCCTTTACTTTGACTCTTTCTAATTTTACTTTCAAATATCTTAACTCTTTTATCCATTTCTCATTCCCCCGCGATAGTTGTTTTCCAACCAGTTGGTCTTGGGCTAATCCTTTCCACTTTTCAATGATCTCCTTTTCTCTTTTTGTTGCCTTTCGCCTGATGCTCCTTCGATGTAATTGATTTGCTATTTCTATTACTCTCTGCCTTACATATTTTTATTTAGATTCTAACTTCCTAATTTTTCTATTTTCAATTTTGTCGTTGTTGTTGTCTTTCCTACTCTTTTTTTCCAGTCTCGTTTCATTTCTAGTCTTCATCAGTTGTTCTAACCATTGGATTCACTGCATCAATCACCTTACTCATATCATCATTTTCTTTTAAGTATCTTTTCAATATTTTGTTTGCAGGGCTAAGTCTTCTTTTCTCCGTTTTGCTTAAATTTTCATTAATCTCTCCCTTTCTTCAATTTTCTCTATTGTTGTAGTAGTTAGCTTGTGAAAGTTGTTCAAAAATTTAGTTCTTATTTCTCTCCTGTCTTCATCCTCATTACCCAGCACTCTTTTCTGTTTGGTTTTTACTCTTATTGATGTTTTTTCTTGTAGTCCCCTTTCGTCATTATCAACAATTGTATTGTCTTCTTTCTTTAGCTTAACATTCTCTGTTTTCTGTTCACTTCTTCTAGCAATATTTTCTTCTGTCACATCTTGTATTTCCCTCACCTCAATAAGATTCATTATCGCTTCATCTTCCTTAAATCTTGCAGCACCCTCGAGCACTTTGCTGTAATTAGTATATTATTTTTATCTCATGCCTCCTTGATACGTTGCATAAAACCTCTTTCTTTCTTTCCTTTATTTTTATCAATTTTAATCAAGTTCACCTTCATTTCTGATGTCAAATTATAATCATCGCTCCTATTTCCGGTTTTTATTGGATTATTTCTATTCTCAGCATTACTCTCATTTCTGTTCTTAATGTTTCCATTAGTCACAAAATCTTGCTGTCTCCTTTTTGAATCTTACAGCATTTTCTAGTTAACTTTGTTTGATATTCTTACTTTTTCTGAAAATGGCATATCCCATTGTCTTTTTTATCCATTTGTCATTTTTTCTCCGTTCCATAAACCCTTTACCTCTATTTCTTTCCTCTTTATCAGCCTTGACTAAAAGCCTCTTCTCCTCATCAATGTAGTTTGATAAATAATATTTAGTTGGAGCTTCTTCATGTGTCACCATTTATTATAGTTGCTATGGTTTCTCTCTGAAATGGTCCATCGACATAACTAGTTTTAGGTTGAATTGGAAAGTAATCTAATTCTCCCATAAATGTTTTTGACATACGTACGGAGTAACAGTCCATCAAGAGTTTCCAGGCTCTCTGATTAAAGCTTCTACTGATAAAGGTTACCATTTCTCACCAGATATCGTTCTTAACCTCTTAACATAGCGGGAATCCAATACTGGGCATGATTGATACCTTATAATAATAATACATCCAAAGCCTAAAATATGTTCCATGTGGTAAGATGAACGTATAGTCTCTGAAAGTCAAGTCCAGCTCCTGGCCTTCTCGTAGCAGAACTGTTTGGTACTAACAGGAGAAGCAGGAAAAGGCGAAATTCTGGATCCTTTAATTAACCAGTGTTTCGGGCCTTTGGGCTCCTTAGCTTTGGCCAGCAATCAACCTAGGAGAGGGAAAATTCTGACCTTAAATCAGAGCAGATAGGAACCTTTAGTGTTGGATGGGAACCTGTCCAGTTTATCTACGAGCAGTGCCAAGTCACCAACCAGGGACTTCAAGCAACAGTAAGATAAAAGTTTTTTTATGAGGAATAAAAAGACACTATTTATGAAAGTAATTACATTGAAAAGTGAAATAATCTGAAAAAAGTGAAATGATCTGTATGTGTAAAATGATATTTCTTTACTGACTCCGTAGACTACTAACAACAATATTTTGAACTATACATATAACAATTTAAACCGACAACGTTTTTTGTAAAATATCTGATGTCCCTATGAGAATAATCTTTTTGGATTTCAGTTAAAGATAGATTACCCGGAATTTAGATAACATACTTCTCAGCATTCTTAATCATCACACCAAGTGTTCCAACAATGACAGGTAATTTTTGGTTTTCACGTGCCACATTTTTGTTATTTCAATCTCAAGATCCTCGTATCTACTCAGTTTCTCAAAGATTTTAGGAAAGGTATTACTTTTTTCGGGTTGTATGGGGTGTACTGGTGGAGATACTACCTATGATGCTTCAGCAGCTGCATTAGTCTTGACTAATGGCTGGACACATGGGATCTCTTCTTGGTCACTCAACTCTCACTTCTGGCTCCTCGTAACTGCTTGTGCACGGCAGTGGCCACAACCCGGTAAACCGCTTCAGCTGGCGGGCGAAACGTAGTGAGGGGGTTGGACTTGTCCAACTGCAGGGTCGCTTTCCCTATAGTGCATGAAGTCTGTGACAGTGGATGTGGCATAGGAGCCTAATACGGCCACTGGCACTGAAGGTGGAGCAGCGAAGTGTGTGACACACGTGGGGCACATCGTAAGCGCATTAGACGATTGTGGCCGGTCACCGGGGAAAGGTGTGAGTACCTACCACGAATTCTCTCATAGTCAACAATGGATCTCACATACTCAAGCTCTAGTCATAGCGTGGAACCTGAGCCCCCTGCAGGGGACACGTTTGTAAATATTCACAGGGAAGAGAGATCGCCTGAAGAGAGTCATGATGATGCTGATGACGGCTCTGGCCCAAACTCATCAGAGAGGTCAATGCCTGATACAATCACCATAAAATCTAGAAAGCGACCTCTGCTCGTTGGCACATGGAATGTGCGCACACTGTATCAATCAGGTAAACTTGATAACCTGATTTTGGAAGCTAAGCGCTTAAAATGTGACATACTTGGAGTTAGTGAAGTTCGTTGGAAGGACAGTGGCAGCATCAAAAAAGACGGTTATTCATTCATTCACTCTGGTGGTGAAGATCATAGCAGGGGAGTAGGGTTTGTCATCAGTCCTATTGTAGGAAGATCAATAAAGGGATTCTGGCCCNTTTTATCATTACTTTCAAGACTTGGTCAAGTATTTCCATCAATTTATAAAATTTATCAATTTATCTCCATCCAATTATGTCTGACCTCATCATATGCTTTTTGATACTCATTGAATGTCACTGCCAAGTTTCGTTGCCTTTCCCTCTCTTCGTTCACTATGGCGTTATCTACCAACAATTGAACCATGGTTCATAACCCAAGTTGACATTTGTCCCGAATTCCATATGTGGTCACATCCTCTTTCACATACTTGATTACCATACCTGCAGAAACTTTGTAACAAGTGTTCAAACATGTTATTGCTCGATATTCCTTCTCGTTATCCAAGTTCACTGTCTTTGGCAATAGCACTTTCCTTTCATCTGTCATCCATGTTGGCCTTACCTGCGGGTGAAGACAAACTTATATCAGTAGTTTTGTATACCATCAACACCTGGCGTTGACCACTGCTTTCATTTTCTTACCATTTCATATAAACGTTTCTCGGTGACTCCTAATTCATTCATCTCTTTAACCCTTTTCCTAATCTCCTATGCTATTCTGCTCATCCATTCCTTATAAAGTGTTTCAACTTTCATTTTCCATACAGCAGTCCAAAATTGCACAAACTTCTGTATTTCTGCAACTTTTCCATTTTTTTCTTGTTCTGGTTCAATAACTCTGTAAAAGCGTCTTTGATCCTCTCTTAACATGCTATTATCCTTTATCTTTCCATCCTTTACTTTGACTCTTTCTAATTTTACTTTCAAATATCTTAACTCTTTTATCCATTTCTCATTCCCCCGCGATAGTTGTTTTCCAACCAGTTGGTCTTGGGCTAATCCTTTCCACTTTTCAATGATCTCCTTTTCTCTTTTTGTTGCCTTTCGCCTGATGCTCCTTCGATGTAATTGATTTGCTATTTCTATTACTCTCTGCCTTACATATTTTTATTTAGATTCTAACTTCCTAATTTTTCTATTTTCAATTTTGTCGTTGTTGTTGTCTTTCCTACTCTTTTTTTCCAGTCTCGTTTCATTTCTAGTCTTCATCAGTTGTTCTAACCATTGGATTCACTGCATCAATCACCTTACTCATATCATCATTTTCTTTTAAGTATCTTTTCAATATTTTGTTTGCAGGGCTAAGTCTTCTTTTCTCCGTTTTGCTTAAATTTTCATTAATCTCTCCCTTTCTTCAATTTTCTCTATTGTTGTAGTAGTTAGCTTGTGAAAGTTGTTCAAAAATTTAGTTCTTATTTCTCTCCTGTCTTCATCCTCATTACCCAGCACTCTTTTCTGTTTGGTTTTTACTCTTATTGATGTTTTTTCTTGTAGTCCCCTTTCGTCATTATCAACAATTGTATTGTCTTCTTTCTTTAGCTTAACATTCTCTGTTTTCTGTTCACTTCTTCTAGCAATATTTTCTTCTGTCACATCTTGTATTTCCCTCACCTCAATAAGATTCATTATCGCTTCATCTTCCTTAAATCTTGCAGCACCCTCGAGCACTTTGCTGTAATTAGTATATTATTTTTATCTCATGCCTCCTTGATACGTTGCATAAAACCTCTTTCTTTCTTTCCTTTATTTTTATCAATTTTAATCAAGTTCACCTTCATTTCTGATGTCAAATTATAATCATCGCTCCTATTTCCGGTTTTTATTGGATTATTTCTATTCTCAGCATTACTCTCATTTCTGTTCTTAATGTTTCCATTAGTCACAAAATCTTGCTGTCTCCTTTTTGAATCTTACAGCATTTTCTAGTTAACTTTGTTTGATATTCTTACTTTTTCTGAAAATGGCATATCCCATTGTCTTTTTTATCCATTTGTCATTTTTTCTCCGTTCCATAAACCCTTTACCTCTATTTCTTTCCTCTTTATCAGCCTTGACTAAAAGCCTCTTCTCCTCATCAATGTAGTTTGATAAATAATATTTAGTTGGAGCTTCTTCATGTGTCACCATTTATTATAGTTGCTATGGTTTCTCTCTGAAATGGTCCATCGACATAACTAGTTTTAGGTTGAATTGGAAAGTAATCTAATTCTCCCATAAATGTTTTTGACATACGTACGGAGTAACAGTCCATCAAGAGTTTCCAGGCTCTCTGATTAAAGCTTCTACTGATAAAGGTTACCATTTCTCACCAGATATCGTTCTTAACCTCTTAACATAGCGGAAATCCAATACTGGGCATGATTGATACCTTATAATAATAATACATCCAAAGCCTAAAATATGTTCCATGTGGTAAGATGAACGTATAGTCTCTGAAAGTCAAGTCCAGCTCCTGGCCTTCTCGTAGCAGAACTGTTTGGTACTAACAGGAGAAGCAGGAAAAGGCGAAATTCTGGATCCTTTAATTAACCAGTGTTTCGGGCCTTTGGGCTCCTTAGCTTTGGCCAGCGATCAACCTAGGAGAGGGAAAATTCTGACCTTAAATCAGAGCAGATAGGAACCTTTAGTGTTGGATGGGAACCTGTTCAGTTTATCTACGAGCAGTGCCAAGTCACCAACCAGGGACTTCAAGCAACAGTAAGATAAAAGTTTTTTTATGAGGAATAAAAAGACACTATTTATGAAAGTAATTACATTGAAAAGTGAAATGATCTGTATGTGTAAAATGATATTTCTTTACTGACTCCATAGACTACTAACAACAATATTTTGAACTATACATATAACAATTTAAACCGACAACGTTTTTTGTAAAATATCTGATGTCCCTATGAGAATAATCTTTTTGGATTTCAGTTAAAGATAGATTACCCGGAATTTAGATAACATACTTCTCAGCATTCTTAATCATCACACCAAGTGTTCCAACAATGACAGGTAATTTTTGGTTTTCACGTGCCACATTTTTGTTATTTCAATCTCAAGATCTACTCAGTTTCTCAAAGATTTTAAGAAAGGTATTACTTTTTTCTGCTGGTATTGTAATATCGTTCAACAGACAAGTTACTTCTGACTGGTTTCTGAGGACAATATCTAGTCTATTTGCCTGTATCCTTCTGTCTATATGTATGCTAAAGTCCCAGAGAATAGTTATGCTTTTATTTTCTACAACCCTTGCTGGTTTATGTTCCCAACAATTATTTTCATAGAGAACGTTGAATTCTATACGCACCATCCAGTGTGTATATTGGCCAACCCTATGATGCCGATTTTTATACTCAGTTGGTGCTAGAATGGAGCATCCAGAAACTAGATGGTCGATTTTTTTAGCATGTTTCTTACAGATTCGGCATGATGGATTCGCACCATGTTTGAGTACATTTGCCTGATAGTTCCTGGCTGGAAGACATTGGTCCTGCGCTGCAATGATCAATCCTTCTGTTTCACTTTTGAGACCTTAAGAAGCTAACCAAAGATGAGTCGAAAAATGATTTTCATCCTTATCATTAGCTCCAGAGGGATATTTACCACGTAATGCTTTGCTTTCCCATTGTTCAGTTACACGTTTAAAGCCCGCAGCCTTTGCAAGATATTTTCCCCTTTTTTGCTTTTAGAGTTGGATTTCCCTCTTTAAATTTAGTTGGCAGACTATCATTGGCAGAAATATTCAAACATTTCTGAAACTTAGAAGCATCTTTGGAAAAAGATTGTCTTTTTCTTTTGCTCGTGTTTGAGTACAAACTTAGGCATCCAATCTTTGGTGTTTTCAAGATACGTGTTGAGTCCAATAGTAGTTGTAATGAGTGAAATTCAAGTTGTACCATACACCTCCCTCCTTCTTTCTTTAGTAGATACAAACGACCAACATCTACTTTGAGGTAATGTTTTCTTTAAATAGTTAATAACTTTCGGATTTTGACATCAACTTTTTTAATTTCTGCTAATGACCAGTTGATAATATTAAAGCCGTATGTAACTACAAATAAGGGTAATGAATTTATTGCATCTATCCTATTCCTTGCATTGCAGAATGATGGATCCCATCACCCTCTAATGTTCCCAAATACTTGTACATTTCCTCTGTAACTAACTCTCTAATGATGGTTGTATGATTTATCCTTTTGTTACACCTTTTTAAAAGCTTACCACTGATACCGCTTTTGCCCATTTTTCCAGACTGAACTCCATACGTATATCATCACTAAATTGCAAAACAATAGAGTAGACACATAAGTTGTGAATTGTTATTACAAAAAAACTTTAAACCATCCATGTACAATAAATGGTTGATAATTTTGTCAAACACCTAGTGACAACTTTTATTATTTTTCAGTAGCTTTCTGAGGGTACACAAAGTAATACACAATAGAATGGGTGATAGAGAATCACCCTCAAATATTCTATACTTTATCTTGATATCCCCCCTCATGAATGTTATCATTTTCAGCACTAAGAATCAATGTTGTTTTCCAAGTCTTCATGCTGTGTGACAAAAAGTTTCGAAGGAATGGTGAGGTGTTGTAGATTTCGAGACATTTCTCAATCCAGCTGTCCGGAATGCTGTCGAAAGCTTTCTTATAGTCAATTCAAGTAAGCGACACATTTTTATGGCTATTGTAACAATCCTCCAATATCATTTTATTAATCAAAAGTTGGTCTTTACATCCATATGATATTCTTTTACAACCGTTTTCCTCATTAGGAAAATACCATTAGTAGTGAGAAACGAGTGTGTGTGTATGTGTGTTCAGTAAGAGTAGATGTGAGGATTTAATACATGGTTGTTCAGTCACAATTTGGTTGCAGATAAGTTACGTCATTTACAAGCCAAGATGGGTTATGTTGTGGATTAAGAATTACAAACTTAAAGAGAGAAGTGAGAGTATGATGAAAAGAAGGAAATGCATTAAACCAGAGGTTTGGTATCAGATCCTTCCCAGGGCACTTCCACTTACTGGACCTGCGCAAGTACAGTTGTAAGTCCTCGGGAGATACTTCATCCCGTTGCTGCCCTTTTTTGTCTTTGGCAGCTTCAAATTCTACTTCTACCCATGGAGTATCGAAATTATGGATTTTTGGGTCCGATCAGATGTTCTCCCAGAGTGGTTTGAATTTTTTTCTTTTCTGAGAGTTACTGAAATAATTTTTAGCCTATAAATCGATAAAAGTTTTTCGGATTGTTTTAAAACATATTATTGTTCTAGTAAAATCAACTCCTTTTATCAAAGTGTCTGATTCTAGCTGCTTTATGAATATATATATATATATATATATATATATATATATATATATATATTCATGCAAATTATAAAATTAAACAAATTATAATTTGTTTCATTTTTTCTATGGTTTCGTCCAAATCAGTTATTGCAGCGATGCCATATTTACCTTTTAACGTTCTGATCTTTAAATGTTTTATTGATTCCACATCTGTTTTAAATGTTTGGAGAATTTCAATGTCTGATCTCAAGATATTAATTTGCATGTTTATTTTTTCTTACCAAGCTGGTTTTTCACACATATTTGTCATAATGATTTTTGTTTTTATCTCACACCACTCAGTAGTCACGCAAGCAGAATCATGTAAAATTTCATTTAAGGATGTCAAATCCAATTCGTTTTCGTGAATGATTTCTTTTTTGTTCCTGCAGCAACTTTCTGATATTTTCAGGAATTTCGTATCTTTGGTTTCTTTCTATCATAGCAACTTTTTTAACAACGTTTTTAGCAACGTTTTTATCACTATCACTATCACTATCACTATCACTATCACTATCACTATCACTATCACTATTACTATTACTATTACTATGACTATGACTATGACTATGACTATGACTATGACTATGACTATGACTATGACTATGACTATGACTATGACTATGACTATGACTATGACTATGACTATTATTATTGTTATTGTTTTTGTTGTTGTTGCAAACCCCAACTAGCTGCACTAAATTGACCTACAATAAAGTAAACAATCAAACATTTTTAATCATCTGGTTGCTGAGACTCAAAACGTCGTTTGAGCTATGCATTTTCTGCTCATTAATAATGTTTCTGCACATCGATTACCTTTATCTTAACTAGTTGTTCTTGTTCTAATGGGTCACTAAATTTTGTTCCAACATTATACTTTTACAATATACTTTTTATACAGAAAACTAGAAAAACAATATCTGGAAGAACAATCATCCCTTCTCTCTCTCTTGTATTTTTGTTATCGTGATAAGTTCAGTTATCATTTTCATTTTAAATATTTAATATTTATTCCTTTTTACCCTCATAAGCTTTTAAGCCTATTTATCATAAGATATATACATCTGTATGATATTGTTTACATTGTTTGCAAATACTGTTAAACGTGTTTAAACGTTGTTAAGTGTAAAAGAAGATAATATAATATTCATCTCATTGTTGGCAACTCCATGGTTTTGTTAAGTACAAGACTACTGACGTATTGCTAATTGCGGCACTTGCTGCGATGGTAAGAGTTGGTAGAATTTTTGTCTTTTCTAGGAATTTTTGTGGGTTTTTGTGGCTTTTAAATTTGTTTTGTTTTCATAGTCAGTAAAAATAAAGCAGTTAAATAGTGTGAAATATTATCTTCATTATTTTTGTCAGTAATAGATTGTTTTTGATATAAAGTGCTAGGTTTGATAGTTGTTTGTTATTACGTGTACCCTTTTTGTATTAATAACCTATAACTAATGTATTTTTTCAATTAAAACAATGGTCTACTTAACACTTGTGGTCAAAATTTTCGCTCTTTGTACGTCCTCGTTCCCAGCAGTAAGGGAACCTTTTTCCGGGAGATACTAAACACCCTATTTGACCCACCAATGTATACAGCATTAGAATTACAACACGTGATCTAATACGTAATATATAGTGCTTTGTTCTTTCATCCTGTTGTTTTATATTTCTTTGGTTTTCCAAAGACTAGCATTTGCCTTATCAAAGAATTTTGTGTAGGTTACACGACGTTCTACAGTGTAAAATGGGTCCCATATCCCTCAACTCGTTCCTTTTAATCCGTTTGTACCTCTTCGTTTGTTAATACTATTTTGTATTCTAGAAATGTCTTTCTTTCAGTCAATTGTTCTGACACAGTCCACGATGTACTTTGGCCTCTTGAAAAACCAATAATTTGTTTCACAGAGGAAAGGTTTGATAAATAAAGCGCTTGACAGTGCAAACAATGGACACTAGATCGAAAAGGTTCGGTTTAGCTTATGTTTTCCCTCTCATTATTTATTTTAACGCCAAACCCTATCTTTGATTATTATTTTAACAATATATTTTTTATTAATTTCTTCTAAAATACTCTACCAGTATAGAGCCATCCCTTGTGACCAAACTTTCCATTTCTTCCAAAAATTTAAGCAATAATTTATTTAATCCGACAATTTTTAATTGTCATTGACCACACCATTCCCAAGCCCCGAAATTTAGGTGTTTTCATAGTTTCAACGTGAGAATGTCAATTTTTTTGGATACATTTTTTATAAAATAAATTGAAAATGTTCATATCCAATAAATCCCAAATCAAATTTTAGGTGAAGGTTGAGCAAATAACACATCCTATGTACCCTAATCCTTTCAAAACGATGTAGAAACTCCAAACTAAACTCTATTTTCACGGGGTTTTACTCTAAATTGTCATCTAATTATGTTCTTATTGTTATCCTTGTCCCCCTGTGTATCCATATTTATGTGTGAAGAGCTCATTATGTGTTGCCTTGAAAACTTCATACAAGAAATGTCTATGACATTGGAGCTGAGAAATTTTATGAGAAAATGGAGCTGTTTCAGGGGTCTGCATTTTTTCCACGTCATGTAGGGTGCTCGAGTATTTAATCTAACTTTCTATAACTCGTGTTTCTTTAAGTTTTTGACTCTTGAAGAATCCCGGTGTTTATTAAATAACAATATTCGAACTCATCAATAGATGTGATAGGGTGATGTGAGGCAATTTTAGGAATAGAAAGACTACCAGTATTTGTATAGAACTTGCTTGAGAAATCTATTTAGGAAAGTTGTATTGCATTACGTCGAGGTAAAAATTTTTTGTAAACATGCAGAGGTGTTCTAGAGGATGATTTGACGTACCTTTTATTTTGTTATCCAAACCTTTGTTCTTAATGTGTTTTCATTGTCAGATAGGCTACATTCATAGCAAATGTAGGTGCTTTATGGTGTCATATGTCATAAGCTTTGATAAGGACATCTTCTAGGGATACTCTTTCTATCGTCAGGCTCCTACTAGTGATTTGATACAGCTGTTTCATTTTCCACAGTGCGAAGTTGCGTAATGACAGAGATCCAGTTACTTTAAAGAGTAAGCCCATACTTATCTTGTGTTTGTTGTGCTCTTATCTCCAGTGTTGGGAGTCATACTTCTGGGGCATGTGAGGTATACTGTTAGTGTGATTCCTGTGCTGAAGGGAATGGACTATTTCTTTCATCCTTTTAGCTGAGAAAAAGATATTATTTCACAATTTTTTCGAAAAAAACTGGAATAAATAGTAGACCATTTTCTTTGCCTTTTTACAAAATCAAGCCTTGTTACCCGATAAATCTTGTTGCTATGGCTGTTAAATATCATCCACGACCTGTACAAAGTGTTTGTTAAAATTCCTGGAGTTCCCAAGGAAAACAAAGTTATGTCCAGTATTCTAATTTGGTGTACAAAATAAATTCAGGAACTACAGGCTATATTGTTGCTTTTAAATTAAGCTCTTTTAATTCTGTTATTCAATTTCAAATTTATTCAACGTTATCAAAATACAAGATTATAAAATCTTTTACTAAAATTAGGTAATTTGAGTGTCTTGTGTGACCATTATAACATTACATGTTTAGTTATAACAATGCATATTAAAAGACTCATATATTAAGTTTTCGCTGTCTCGTATAAATTGCTGAGTGAAGGAAATATTATTTTATCACCACACAATGTTTATTCAGTTGTTTTAGATTCGGATATATGTATTTATATGTATATTGTTTATTTATTTGCTTGTTTATATATATATATATATATATATATATATGGATTGGGACGTTACTATCGATTCAAACTGTGAACCACATGACNCCATGGAGTATCGAAATTATGGATTTTTGGGTCCGATCAGATGTTCTCCCAGAGTGGTTTGAATTTTTTTCTTTTCTGAGAGTTACTGAAATAATTTTTAGCCTATAAATCGATAAAAGTTTTTCGGATTGTTTTAAAACATATTATTGTTCTAGTAAAATCAACTCCTTTTATCAAAGTGTCTGATTCTAGCTGCTTTATGAATATATATATATATATATATATATATATATATTCATAAATATGTCTGATTCTAGCTGCTTTATGAATATATATATATATATATAAATATATAAATTAAGCTCTTTTAATTCTGTTATTCAATTTCAAATTTATTCAACGTTATCAAAATACAAGATTATAAAATCTTTTACTAAAATTAGGTAATTTGAGTGTCTTGTGTGACCATTATAACATTACATGTTTAGTTATAACAATGCATATTAAAAGACTCATATATTAAGTTTTCGCTGTCTCGTATAAATTGCTGAGTGAAGGAAATATTATTTTATCACCACACAATGTTTATTCAGTTGTTTTAGATTCGGATATATGTATTTATATGTATATTGTTTATTTATTTGCTTGTTTATATATATATATATATATATATATATATGGATTGGGACGTTACTATCGATTCAAACTGTGAACCACATGACATGTATTACTCATAGCTTAGACTCACCAGTCTCGATGCAGACTACAGACCTTTGGAAGTAAATATTTTTACCTGCTTTACTGATTACTTATTTCTTTACCAATTTGTGCTACTAAGAAATGTTGTTACCCAGGTACCTTCATAGTCCTGTATTAAGTGATTCTCGTAAGTCATCAAACACGAAAAAACCCACAAAGGTTTTTTACCTTAAAACTCTGGTAACAAAACAACAGTTGTAACTGCAATTGTATATACTGGCTGTAACCACCTCTTTGCCTTTTTTGCAGGTTTATAAACAGAAATAAGCAAAGATTTTCAATACTTCTTTATACTCATACAACTAAATAATAAATAATCTGACAGGTCATATAAACAAATATGTTATTTGTTACAGTAGATAGATAAAACTCCATAAAAATTAGAATAGATACAAAAGAATTAACAAATAAGTATAAATAAGTATAATGACATTTGCTAATATCTTCGACATGAAGACAACCTGGTGACTATTTTGGTCGAGAGAAGCAGATATCGCTATGTCTGAAATATCGTACTGATACACGGATGGAGTATCCTCATCAACAAGTGCCAGTAGAAACTTACCAAGCTCTGTTTTAATGACGTTGAATGATTCTCTCTCTCTCTCTCTCTCTCTCTCTCTCTCTCTCTCTCTCTCTCTCTCTCTCTCTCTCTCTCTCTTTCTCTCTTTCCTTGTTGTGCTTCACACCACATATTGTGATTCTGCACTTCTCACAGTTATGATAATATCATAAATGTGAGAATAAAGACTGAAAAAGGCAGATTTCCCGCCATGTGGATTTGTCACTTGCACAACTGAATGATTCAACTGCAGCTTACCTCAAAGAAAATGTCTCAATCTCAGAAAGAGGTTTTATTTTATCTGGGGTATCCATTTTTCTTAGTAAGCGAACATCCCTAATGTTTCGTCGAAGTGAAGCAGCATTTGAAGGAGGCGGAAAATCTAGCAGTGGGTACAATCTTTCAGGGTCTGGTTTCATGTTCTTGTGGGTGCTTTGATAGCCAAGAATGTCAACTGATAATGAACTTTGTAAAGTTATAAAATTGTTGGGAGTTATATTTCGTCTTTGAATCAGTTCTTGGAAGGGAGAGTTATTTCGTTTTAGATCAGCTTCATCAACCCCACTAATTGACACGTTGGCAAGGTGAGGAAAGGTTCATGACATTGTAAAATGAATCTCACTGGTTATATATTGATTTGTGACTCATGTAGACAAAACCCAAGAATTGTCTTTCTTTTCACTTGCCTCACAAAAAAATTTAAAGGCATTGGCTACTTACCTTCTCCGTACATTTAGTCAAACCGTATTTGTATTAAAAGCCTTGCTCGACATTCCATGACACGGTTTCTCCAGCTGTCCAAACTATTCATTGCATTAGGCAATTCATCTTTCAAGTATCCTATGAAGAGTCGTGGCTTAATGGTTAATACAACTGCACCGTTATCAATAGTTCCGGGTTCGATTCCCCAAGCGGGCCACTATGGAAATACGCAAAAGAAAAAGCCATTGGTTGGCCTCAAGAAGGGCATTCGGCCAGGAAATTCCTCACTGCTAAATCCAAATCCCTGTGAAGGGCACCGTCCGAACCTCAATTTCTGGGGGAAAATGATGTTAAAACGAGAAAAAAAATTCTTTCAAGGATCCTGTATCTTCCATCAATTGATTATTTATTGGTGTCAACTTTGACTTAACAAGTGCTCTTCTTCAAAAGTGTGGTTTCCAAGCCTTTCTACATGCGCTAAAAAGTTGTTTTTGATTGCCTATTACATACCATAGATATTATTTGACGTGCTTTAGTAATTTTATTACCAAAGGGCATGATTCATTGGTTTTGAGAAGGTATTAAAAGTTCTAAATCGCTTTTCAAGGAATACGCTTGAGGGTTTGGTATTGACCAAAAGCAGGTTGTGCCAAAAATATCACTTTTCGTTTCTGCAATGGACATTTCCATTTGTGAAGAATGGCTTTAAATCCTAATATTTGCAAGGCGGATCAAATGGGTTGAAACATTCAAGTCTTAGTTTTTCACAAACATAATTCTCTGGTTGCATTCTTGTTGCAAATTATTTATTTGACAATTTGTGGACTTCAGTAAATACTCCCTTTGCTCTATATAAAATATACACGCTTTTGTTAATCTGGTTCGATGCTTTTTGTTGCAACTGTTCAGAAATACTTCAAGTTAAATTTAATTTTGGTTTTTTTAATTTTTTTAATATAAAAAACTATTACAAAGCATCCTGGGAACTTTTTTCTTCATTCATGTCGTCCTGTTCTTGTGTTCACAATTTCAATGACTGTCAACCATAATTCATAGGTAAACAATAAAACAATTTTGTCTGTCAAAAATGTCTCTTATTGCACGATCGAGATCATAATGTATATCTTTTATTATATTTAAAAACTAGAAACCTATTTAAATCACATTTAACTGTCAGTGAAAGAAATCTTGGAGTTAAATATTAAATAAAGAAAACTATATATTAATAAACTGCAATGTCTTAGTGCAATTAATCATAATTATTAATTCGAAATTGGACTTTGTTTGCAGATTCAAGCCTGCAAATAGTGTGTACAAAATGTAATTTCCATTTATTTACGTATGGATGTAATTTTCTGCTTAGAAAAATGAAATATTAAATTTGGTGTACAATCTGTCCTGATCTCTGTATCAGGATAAAGCAAAAAAGACAAACACTACCGTTGTTCATATACTCAGCGTGGATTCATTTGATAATTATCTTACAACATCTATGATTTGAAATGTGGTTGTTAAGATACAATTCTTTCTATTAAGGACATATCAAAAAAGAACAAGATTGACGGAAACCTGGCAGACTATTCACTGCATTTCATATCATAAAACTTTGGCATGGAAAGATCCACGTGTTGCGTATTGCAGGTAAGATTTCAACAGATAAACGTAATTATTTTTACCTTTCTATCTTATGACAGATATAAGGGTATACAGTCTTTAACAATAAGTCAATTAAACCTTGATTTCCTGCAAAATTAATTTCAAAGTGTTGAAAATATTCATGCATAACTCTGGTCAAACGTTAAACAGTACGGCCATTCTTATAAAAGTGACAGGAGGCTTGATTTCTGACACTTACTGTAAGAACGTTTTTGGTAAGTTTGTATTTTGCTTTCATTTACTTTCTTTTCTTTTTTTTCTGTTGAGCAAACGTGCTTATAAGTTTTGACGAAATGCTTTTTGACGAAAGTGGGACAGAAATGAAAACTTTAAAAGAATAAAGGTTGCAGTACTAGAAAGTGCCTAGTGTGATAGAATCTCCAGAGAAAATCAAGATTGTTATTTTGGATTCTTTTCTCCTAATAATTCCAACCAAGGACCTCCATAGACACCTGTTTTATGCAAGCCATTTTTTTCATGGAACCTAAATCATCCAATCATTGAGAGTATATAATAATATTTTCAGTATCTCTGCAATAAACATATGCTAGCTTTCATCGCCATAGCGGGAGAAAATAATATTCAGTTTAGCTAATTCTTTACTACTTTTTTCCTTTTTATCTGTTCTAAGGAAAAGATAAACCCGAAAACTCTTATTTTAATTTGTTTTGCGTTTTAGAAAGTCCATAAAATGCGCTTTATGCCATTGTCGCTTCTGCCGCAAGTGTCCAGTACTGTTTACCACAAAATATTATACAGGTGGAGATATAGAAATGTATAAAAATATAGTGATAGCATTACATAAAATTAGAATATTTACAAATTGGAGACTGGTTTTTATTTCTCTATGAGATCCAATGTTATTTTCACATTAACTTTTTATGATTAAAATTTTCAGTGTTCAGAAACGTCCCCACTTTATGAGTATTTATTCTAAATGTACATTTTTTGTTTTTTGAATTTTTCGCTGTATTGCATGTACACATATATACATATAATACGCACATATGTAATATACATACACAATTCATTTGAGTTGCGGTCCACTAACAAAGGAGTTGGCTTCTTCTTCGTGAAGGGAATGCTGCCTTCGACAAATGCTGTCTCTCTTGGGCTGCTGTGCTTATTTCGTGCGCGTTGACACCGGTTTTCTGTTGGCAAGCCAATGACAACATTTGTGAGACCACCTTGACGTATATATAATATACATATATGATGACAATGACATATAAATAATATATACATACATATATTGTGAATATATTGTGAAGTTAAACAGAAAAATTATTATATAGCATTAAATTGTCCAGAGATATTAAGAAAAAATTGGATGTTTTGACCCAGTAAGCTCTAGATGATCCAGTGAATATATTTGACTGTTCAAGGTATATGTCAGGTCATAATTGTTGGACCTATGCATTACTAGACTATGTTTTCTATGTTTACTATTAACACATATACATTTTTTTAATCAAGGCAGACTAGGAAACAAATACTTAAGTAATCTCTCTAGAAATATGGGCATAGCATGACTCATTTAGTTTTAATTGGAATAAACCAAAATTTTGGAAATTAAGTAAATGTTTGCAATACCATCCATATACCTTGTATTTGATTAAAATAACGGCATTTAGTAGTTTTCTTTTAATAAAGCAAAAGTTACAATATAGAATCCAATAATTACAAAGAATCAAATCAAATCACATACAGAAGCTCTCATTTCAGTCTACATTATATTATGATATGGCCTTATTAAGACAGATCATATATTGTTGTCATCAGTAGGAAATGATAGCCCAAGAGCTTCTTCACATATTTGTTAATTTCTAAATCTCTTTGGAAAGAGACTTCTTGTTTCTGAAATTAAGACCTCTTCAAAGGTCTCTCTTTCCTTGATGATGATGTCATCTTGCCAAAGCGTACTTCTTATGTTTGTGATTTTAACAATTTCATTAATTTTCATGAGTTCCTATCATTATTATCAAAATCTTGAAACTTACTGAAACTATTTCCTGTTTCATTTTTGCATGTTAAATGTATTTCACTCTCCCTTGAATATTTCGTCCAATAGTAGGCAGGAAGATAGCTTTTCTAAAACAGTTGCAACATGCAGTGCTATATATATCAAAATTAGTTAGTAACCCCTCCAGAAGGGTGCCAGGTCAGATAGCAAAACAGTTGATTCACGTCCATTGTTATGGCAAACGTAAGCATAGGTAGGATTAACATGTGTTAATTCAACTTCTTCTATGAGATCATCATATTTGCTTGATCCTTCAAATTTAAGTAAGAACACTGGACCTAGTGTTAACCAAGAAGACAAGGATTTTTCTTGAGTAGATTAACGTTGGAAATTAAAGAAACGCTCATGGGGTGCAGTGTTTGTTGCAGTGGACAGGAGTCAGTGGATCGAGGGTAAACATTCAGGAAGTAATTTCTCCCAATGTGGAACTGTTAAATCGTTATATGTCAAAATTAATCGAATGGCTTTCCAAACGATACCAATGTAAGATAACCAACTTGACCATTAACTTGACCATTGCGGGTGGTATGATATGGTGTACTATGGCTCGATGCTATTGCACAGTTGATGAGACATTTAGCAAGTGTGCTGACATGAACGAATTTTCTTGGTCCGAATGTACATATTCAGGAATCGGACACATTGAAAAGAGCGATATGAGATATTTGATGATAGTAATGTTGACATATCAGGAGTTGGGATTAAAAATGGAAATTGAGAATACTTGTCTATGACTGTCAGTCAATATTTGTTTCGTGTGGCTTAGGGTAGTGTCCCTTTAAAGTCGAGGTTTAAGCACTCTATTCGTCGAGTTGCTGTCATCAATTTTCCAGTGTCACCATTGTAGCATTAAGCTTTCAGCTCCGCACAACGTTTGCTATTAGAACAGGTGCTCTTGACATCTTCAGTAAAGAAAGGCATATTTTGGTTTTAACAAATGCAGAAGGAGTGTTACACCAGGGTTACAGAATTGTGTGTGGGTGTCCTCAAAGTTACTCGAAACTGCATGACAATGAGGATGTGAATGTATCAGCAACACTATTGGTTTTCCCTTTTTGATATTAAATGATGTAAGAAAATTCTGCAAGTTCCATACACCAGGTTTGAATCTTATTATTCTTTATTTTTGCGCGCTTTCGATTATCAGACATGTAAGACACAGAACGTTGGTTATCAATGTAAATGATTGGCGTGATAGCAAATGATTCCACTTCCGGACAGCTTCCATGATAGCAACTTCTTCCTTTGCATCAGCTGGTTAGCACTTTTGTCTTTTAGATAATCTTGACAAAAAAGAAGGACAAAAAACTTGTAATACTTACAACTCGTTTATTACTCATAAAAAGTACTGTTGATATTATAGCAAGATGAAATCAACGTTTCTGGATTCCTATCATATATATATATATATATATATATATATAAATCCAGTATAGCATACAAAATAACTAGACAAATTTAGCAGTTACTACTAGTTTCATGTTTTCTTAACAATCTTCAAACTGCAGTTTAAAGATTGTTAAGAAAACATGAAACTAGTAGTAACTGCTAAATTTGTCTAGTTATTTTGTATGCTATACTGGATTTATAAACGCTCTGGAAACATTGAGCACTCTTAGTGAACATTGGTATACTTTACTAATATTACTATATATATATATATATATATATATATATATAAATTAGGAATCCAGAAACATTGATTTCATCTTGTTATAATATCAACAGTACGTTTTATAAGTAATAAATGAGTTGTATATATATATATATATATATATATATATATATATATATATATATATATATATATATATAACTTCCACCACCCTTCCATACTGTTTGATGTTCTTTAGTGTTGCAAGTTGCTGTTTTATTAGTCTCACGGACGTGTCGATTCAATAAAACCTATAAAATCAAATAAAAATTGGAAAATAATTGGAAGAGTCAGTCGATATACTTACCAGCTATATATCGTTCTGTACAAAATTGTAAGCAAATGCTACTTATACTATATATATTAATTTATATATAGCTATATATAACTATGATATATATACAACATATATATACAACATACATATAAATACAACATACAACATATATATACAACAATATATATATATATATATATATATATATATCATATTTATATTTTTAAGTCTTTTACCAAGCAAATCTTACAAATTAGAAGAATTTTTTTCATTGTGTAAGAGAAACAAAACGAGACAACAGATAGCAAAAGGACTTCATCCGTTCCCAATCTGGTGCAATTTAGCAAGCCTTTAATGCCACTTTGGCGCAGAAGGTTAATTATCTTGTATGTCTTTCCTTGGGGGGGTTTTTTTGCACATTTTTAAGCATTTATTCACTTATGACCTCTGCCAATTCTATCTCCGAAAACATCTTGAAACTCAGTAGTATGTCACTTACATTGGAGAAACAAATTGGGAGGAGTACTTTCAGGGAAGTGGCAGGGGTTTGTAGTGTGACAGGAATGACTAGCGTAGCCGAAATGATAGCTACGTCACAGCCTCGAGATCGTAATATTTTTGTTTAAAAAGCGGGGGCAGCATTGTTTGAACTCAGTTACTCTTGAACTCTTAAGGTTGACCTCAAAATCTTGCAAGAAAACGAGCTTTCAAGGTTAGAATTTATTCGGAACGAGAAGATGGTATCAACCATTTCTATGATTGTTTATTTTTATTGTTTTGATTACAGTTTTTACTGGCTTTCATGCTTTAGGTTAACTTTCATTTGTGGTGTGACAGGAATGACTACCCCCGGTTATGAGAACAATAGGATTTCAAAATGGATATACGTCACTAATCAATTCAACAGAAGGGATGTATCCCCAGGCTACCAATGGTCGAATAAATATTGTAACGTATACTGTCATTTCTGCCACGCTGGTCATTTTTGCCACGGCACAGGGGCTGGAACCGCTAACCTCGCGCATTGTAATTTGTTGATTTAACCGCTCGCTCAACTACTGGGGTTTAAAATGTCTTTACTAAGAGTATTTAAAGATTTTGAAGAAAGGGAATTAGAGTGTTCTCTTACTCCTCAAACTATTACAATTTTATTCATTTTTATTTTTATTTTAAGTTCTTTACTTCGGGTATAAATACGACTTCCAACTATAAGTAGTACCACTTCTGAACTTTTTAATCAGATATTATCTAAAGGTGAATATGATGAAAAGAGAAAAAATCTATTTGAAATATTTTATTATATTATAATTACAATATATGCTATTTTCAATTCTATATTAATTTGTATTATATCAACTATTATGAATAAAAACAATGACATTTCTCATAAATGAAAAAAAGTTTTCCTAAAACTTCTTAAAACTCTACTCCAAAACAAATCCTTATTTATTATTTATTCCTGTTGGGCTCTGCATCAACGCTCCTTGGTAAGAAACCTCATTATATTTGTTCTTGTTTTGCAGTTATAAATATTATTTCAAGTCAGGTCAACAGTAGTTTTGCTCTTTCTTATTGTCTTACCGACACATCAATTTATAACTCAACAATAAAAAGCTAAAGAAAGTAATATTTTGATAGCGTGGGTAATTTAAGAGATCACGTATCATTCAACTGTACATTAATATTTCATTGACGACTGGATGAGAAAACCTATATTGTTTTCATATGATAACAAACACAAATTATGCTATTGTAATAATAATATGTATAAAAGTTTTTTCACAAGACATATGACCCTGTAAATAAATACTTGATCGAAGATTTTAACGATTAATACAACACACTTTGCATAATATTTATACTTGTTTTATCTTCCTTGCCCGTTAAAATTGAGCATTATAGATCGACGATGGACACTGGTTTTCTCCACGTGTAACACCCATTTAAAATTGATATGATTCCTGCAGTGAAAATATGCTTTTTCATGTACAAAGAATAAATATAATATTCTTATTATTAATAAGTGGTTGTCTTAAGTTTACAGTTGTTATAACTACTGGATTATTTACTATTAGTTTTGTATAGGGTGGGTAATATTTTAGACAAAAAATTTCTACTGATATACAAGGAATGCTATGCTTGTTTTTTAAATTACATTAGTTTTAAAGTAAAAGAATAAAATTAAATGCATAATAAACAGTAATAGGGTAAGAGATTATGTTCTTCTTTGCTTTCTGGCGAGGTCTGAAGCAATTTCTAATTAATTGGCTAGATTTCTACATCTGCAATAGCCTGACCTTTTGGTATTTGTAGATCAAGAAAGAGGTATTCGTTTGTTGTCTTTTAAACCTTTTTTATTTGTTCTTTTGTGTTCGGCACTTTTATCTTTTAGGTAAAGCAAGTTTTTATTTACTAATAAAATCGTTTCTATTTTGAACGTTTTAAACAATAGGAGCCGTGGCTTAATGGTTAGTGCACTGCACAGTAACCAAGAGTTCCGGGTTCGATTCTCCGAGCTGTCGAGGAGAATTTAAAACTTTGCGAAAAGAAAAAGCCATCGGTTGGCGTCAGGAAGGGCATCCGGCCAAGAAATTCCTCACTGCCAAATCAAAGTCCCTGTGAAGGGCACCGTCTGAGCCCCAATTTTAACAAAAAAACCCCAAAAAACCCCCAAAAAACAACAATGAGTAGACAAGAAGATAATCAAAAAGCAGACAGTTACTTCGAAGACCAATCCACAAGCCAAACGTTCTGGAACACTGCTGATATGCAGATAAAACCGTTTAAATAGCTGACTTACAAGACAATTTTTTAATTATTATTTTGAAAGCTGTAGAAGAAGTAAAAATAATGAAGATGAATATTGATATTAGCAAATATTTTACAATGGTCTTCTGTATTGTCAGAAAGTATCCACAGATAAAGTCGACTGTGTTACCTTTAATAAAAACAAGACTGCGTATTCAAAATAAGCGCTGATGGAAAGCATGTAAAAAAGAGAATAAAAACAAAAAAATAGTGTAATTAACATATCAAGTTCGTAATCGCGTTTTATGAAATGAAAATAATACAATTATTAATAAGCTTAAATGATCAAGTGTATCATCATCTTCGTTAATGAAATACTATGGCTACGTAGTTTCTCCGTATCTGACCGTGTGCAAAGAAGACAATTAACTTCAGTTCAAGTTTACGTTTGTCTTGTAAGTTATCAACATTAAAACTGAAGTAAAAAATATCAAAGTAAGGAGCAATTGCCTTTCGCATGTGGCAGTCAAAGAAATTCTAAGCCAAAATTCGACACTAAAAAGAAAACGCTTTATGGATGACGTCAACTTGTTTAATTTAAGCAACTGGACTCATTTAAGCGTTCTGACACCAATTGGTACTCCAGATATTTTTAAATGCTTCTTTTAAAGCTTAAATTTAAACTTTTCCCCTTCATATAAAAAGGTCACAATTTCTTGGTTTCTGCTTATGCAGCTTAAGAAATAACAGTTTATATTTTTTCCTATTTGTTTACTAATGATTTCCCCTACCATAAGAGTACAATCAACGTTCGCATCTTCGGTAATGACATTATCCGACTCACATTAAACTAAATCAATTTTAAATCTGAATATTTTAAGGCACAGATTTGTTTTTAATCTAAAAAGGATCTCTTTAGGTTGCAGTTATTCTTTTCTCAAAGATAATTCATTTCCCTTCATAAAGTCATTAAGCCAACCCGGCATTACAATAAATAAATCTTTGCAAGGAGTTTGAAGCCGCAACGAAGCTGTACTTCTCTTTTATGTGCTTGTGTTCTTCAGTTTTATACCAATGTTTATGTATTAAGTATTTGTATTAATAAATCTATAGCTATCACACTATTTCCGTAATTTTCATAATGTATGACTTTTGCCTTGGTCAGTGCAGATTTCTGAAAATGTGAAACATGCTCATTTTAAGCTCTGAAAGCTAAATTGAAATACACTATCTTAACCTTTACATATATCTTTTCCATCCTAACAGCCTCCTACCATCATTCAATACTTTATTTGTCACAATT
>RDPX01000341.1:369350-389490 GCA_003991215.1 Morbakka virulenta
ATGCTCTTGATTGAGTTTGAGTATTGTCAGGGATGGAACTTATCGCCACGCGGAATGTCTTGATTTAAGGTCTTTACGATTTTGTGTGTGTGTGTGTGTGAGAGAGAGAGAGAGAGAGAGAGAGAGAGAGAGAGAAGATATATATATATATATATATATATATATATCGGTTGTTTGACATTTTGTTCTCTGAATAACAAATGCTCCCTAAATTAGGTGATTTATTTTTCTTTAGTTTTTGGGTTGACTTGTTTTCAATTATTTGCAGTTCTATCGTAAACTGAAATTGTGGAATTCTTCTAACGACATGGTAAAAAGAAGAGACTTTTCTGGAAGTGTAAAGATATTCACATCCGACAACAATAGAAGTGCATTTCTGCTAACTTTCTACCGATAAAGTAAGAACCTATAGCATATTTTTATGAAGTACGACATTTCGGATATTTTGTTTTACAAAAAAAACATCTTTTTGTGGAAAAATCCTTTGAATTACTGCATGAAATTAGTGGTGAAAAAGAAGAGAGAAATAATGGCTCTAATATTGACTTATCATTACCTGATCATTCACGAAAAGCTCAGAGATGATATTGGGACGTTAGATGGCAGTCATATTGATTTTGACTGTCATTAACAAATTGAATTGTTGTTTCCTAAACAGTTGACATATCTGTATACAAACTGTTTCAGAAAAATTGATTTTGAGTGATTATATCAACTTCTTCAAAAAATATTGAACATTCAGTTGACTCGACGTTTTTTTCGGCGCAGCACTTATAACTTGGTTAGTACATTAGGTCATCAAATTTTAGCAGAAATGGGTCGGTGTCTATAAACTGAAATAATGTATACTCTGAATAATATGATAACAAACACGTTTATGTCAAAATTTGATTTTGGTTACTTTAGATTCAAACTGCATTAGAAATGTACAATGTGAATGTTTCCTAATTTCTGTAAAAATGTAAGTGAATACACAGGAAATGTGAAATTTACTTTTCCTTATGAACACACAAACATTAAATACAACATGTGTAAAACGCTGTGTTGACTTCAAATTAGTTTATGAAATAGCTTTTGACATTTATTTCTGGGCACTACTTACTCTAGGTACAATATCCTCTATGAATGTAGCCAATTAGGTCATTCCACGTTCCACTTTCTCGTGTCACACTCAAGGGATTTGTGCCTCTGTGTTGCACACATTTCTAGCTCAAACATTTCCTCAACTGCTCGTCGATACCATATGTATTATACACCTCCTCCTCCTTCTTTCCACTTTTCCTGTCATCTTCGCCTCTTGAAGCCGGCCTTTCCTCATAACATGCCACAAGAAGCTTAGTTGGTCTATGCGGATTTGTTTAGTAAAAGTTCCTTTTGACTGCCTCTCTTCTTAATACATGCTCATTACTGGTTTTATCTGTCGATGCTAAATTTTTCCATCTTTCTCAAAAACCACATTTCGCAGCTTTCCAGATTGCGCTTTGACTCTGATGCTATCGTCCATGTTTCTGATCCATATCTCAACTTTGGTTATACGTGACTCTTCAGCACAATCAGGCTTGTTGACATTGTTACACACTTGTTCTTCAAAGTGTTATAAAGCTTTGAAACGGCTGACTTAGCAAGGAATATGGGTTTCTCGCTCTCCTTTACGCTCTTGCATCCATAGTGATTAGGCTTCCTAAATAGGCGAAGGAAGAAACCTGTTTGATGACCTCACCTTTGACCTTAAGGTCACACGCCTGCCTTTTTTTTACCATACATTCAGTCTTCTTGAAGTTGACACTCAAAAACGTCTTGGTATTATCTTCAACTACTTTATCCAACAGTCTCTGAAGGCTTTTCCATGATTCAGTCAATAGGACTGTATCGTCATTATATCTGACGTTTGTTATATTTTTACCGCCGATACGGAAACACTTCTCTGGTTCTAGATTCCTCAGAATAAGTTCGCTATTCAAATTGAACAGGTCTTAAGACATAATGCATCCTTAACTTACCCCACGCTCCACTTGGGTGCAATCACTGCATTCTCCATTGATTCGTACACATACTGACTGATCCCAATAAAGGTTTCGCAAAAGACGAAGAACTTTGTCAGGAATATCGACCTCAGAGGGGTCTTCAAAAAATTGTAAACGTCGAAACTTATCAAATGCCTTTGCATAGTCAATAAAACACACGTACTCCTCTTCCTACATCTTGTTGCGCTTTTTTAAAAATTATTTTCAAGATGACCACAGTATTCTTTATTCCAGCAACTGCTACAAAGTAAAACTATTCCTCTACTATCTCTCGTGATATCCTACTCCTTGCTCTCAATAGTAAGATATTTTAAGACACTTTAGTCACATGACCTGTGAGACTGATTGTCCGATGGTGTTCACGTTCTATAGCATCTGCCCTTTTTGAAAGCCCAATAAAAATATATCTAGCCATGTCCTCTGGGAACTCTCCTTCATCCTATATCCTGTTTTTAACCTCGACTATCTTTCCGAACCAATTTCTTTCAAAGCATTAATCATTTCCACCACAATTTCTCTGGTCCAGTTGCCTTGTTTCTTTTCATTCTTGTGAGGGTTGCTCGCATCTCTGATGCTGGAATTTTATGTCCATTGTCAGGATGTGAAATAATAGGCATGGAACCCCGAGTATCATGAAACAATTCCTTGATATATTCCACCTGACAGTTTAGAACATCTACCTTTTCAACCAGCATGGTACTATCTGCTGCCTTCACACCATAAGACAAAGAGCTTCCCAGCTTTTTTCCACCGACATTGTCATTTCTTTGGTGTTGTTTGTTGTCATAGTAGGATTAATTTTAGATTTCCGAACATTCCTTATTTAACCAAATTTCCTTGGTTTTACAGCATCTCTTTCTTATCATGTCGTACATTTCTTGATACTCCTTACTACCTCTATCCCTGATATTTTGCCTGTCTCTTGTCATTGCTAGAATATCTTTCGTCATTTACTTGCTTTTCTTTTCTCTAGCATTCATCGGAATGCCTTTTTTGGCGATGTCAACTAAGATGGCTTTCGTTCTGTTCAAAATCCCATGCTCCTCCCCTTTACTGCGTTGCTTAACTATTTTCTTTAATTGGATTCCACTTCTCTCACAGATTTCGGGATTGTCTAGCTGCTCAGCGTCCCACCATCTAACTGCATTTGCCTTTGTTAACCTTTTTAGCTTACACTGTATTGTACAAACGACTGGTGCATGGTAGCTCCCAAAGTTCGTGCCAGGATAAGTTGTAGTTCTTGTTACATTCATAATAAAGTTAAACCACACAAGGATTCAGTTAAAATAAAAATTACTATGTGACAATGAAACAGAGGAGGGGAAAATGACATACTTGTGATTGTAAAAATATAAAAGAAGAAAAAGCTGAAATTTTTTGGGTCATACAACAATTGAGCTACATTGTTTACTGCTTTATTTCTTCAAGAAAAAAAAATGTTGCATGAATTTTTGTAGAAATAGAAAGAAAGTTGCTGTGTTATTACATCATTACATAAATAAACAATGGAAATTAAAGAAAAAGTGAAAATTCATCAGGAACAGTTACAAAAACGACCCTTGCACGACCTTAAAGTTGTCATTGATTTTGTAAAAAGTGTATTGTTTCTAATAATTTTATAAAAAATTTATTTCAAGGCATGAACAGATAAAGTAGGAATGCAGTCTCTAACACAAATTGAAAACGGTAACTCATATATGACAGGAGGTTTTTCTAAAAATGAAGCAATTATTCCAATATTAGTGCAAGCAAAGCACTCTTATTCCACATAGATTTTTTATTCAGAACGGTTGCTTACATACGAAATTTGGTAGAGATAAGGAAAAGGTTAAAAAAGTTTAAAACTTTTGTTTCGCTGGATAGTGTGTCATCTTCAGCTGGCAGTTGTAACAAACGTAAATATATTAATGTATCTTTATAAAGAACTGCTTTTACCAACAGCCACTGTACAGATGCCAAACATTGACCATTGGTTAAGCAATGTAAAAGAAAGTTGGTGCAGGAAACTGCAATGTACCCTTGTCTACTAGTAACAACAAAACAATCTAATTCTGATGCTTTGATCATTTGTTTAGAGCTTAGTTAAATTGGCTGATAAATGTAAAGAAATAATTTAGAAATTTTGAAAAACAACAAGAAGAATGGAGGTACAAGAGATCGCAAAATCCATGGCTGTAATTGTTTGTGACGTCAGGTGTATGGATAGATGCATGTTTGTTTCAATGAATGAATGTGTAGGAAGCATAAGATCAAAGCAGAAGTCTCGATAATTAGGTGTGAGGCATGTATAATTACATGTTGGGGCATGAAATTCAAAGTAAGTCACATGAAAAAATACAACAATAATAAGGAAAAAGTTAAAGGAAAGGAGTTGACTTACCTTACATGCTATCTGACAGTTGCACCAGTACCAAACACATCTGTCGCAATTGAACCCCAGAGTTTCCTATCCCCAGCCATTGTAAAACATTGCACACTGCTATGCCCTGTCGAACAGTCCATTTCCCTTAGTCATGTTGTTCTTGGCCTTCCTATTTCTCTTTTTTTCTCCACTTTATCTTACATTAGCTGTTTCTACAGTCCTGCTCTTCTTATTAGTTGGCCCAAAACACTCCAGCTTTCTTTTCTTGATTTTATCTTTCAACCTCAGGTTTTTCTCTCCGACATGCCTCAGAACCTCTGCCTTGGTCACACAATCAGTGTAGGATATTTTCAGCATCCTCCTATACATCAACATTTCGAAAATATTACTTTCTTCAAGGATTTGTTATTGAAGGTCCACGGCTCACTTGCATGATGATTGGTCAGGTGTGGTACCTGACCAATCATCTGCTTGTTTAGTTCTGGGTATTTGTCCAAAGTCACACTTAAGTTAAAAATCTCCTCATTTGTACTTTTGTTTTCACTAAACCCTGACTTTGTTTCACCAATTTCTTTTTTAACGGTACTCGTTTTACGTCTTGGGGTCATTTTAGAATGATCTTCATCGTGTGTGACATTAAACTGATTGTTCTGTGTTCCGGGCATTCAAATGCATTTTGTCTCTTTGATAATTTCAAAAAAGCTCAACGCAGTAAGTCCTGGTGTATATAACCAGTGACACATATTTTCCTACCCACATCAACTAGAACATCTTGGTTGTCTCTGATTTACGCTTTCAGATGTTCCGATGTGATTCCATCTGATCCAGTAGCGTTATGATCAGAGCCTGGGTGTACTGCTTCCAGATGGTCTTCCTTGAGCACCTCAGGATAAAAGTCACCAATCACTGCTACTTCTCCATTCCTTGTTGTATCATTGTAAGGTTCCTTGATATATTCCTCTCACTTTTTATCTACATCATTTTTATCAAACAGTATATTCTAAGTTTTATCTCTGATACTTCTAGTGGTGGAATTATTATTCTATTTTGTATTAGTCATGCCGTTAATTTTCTGATTTAGTTCTCTTGTCTTGTACTCTTTTTTCAAACTTTTCACTTGTAAACATAAGCTGTTATACCACTCTTCTTTTCTCTATCTGCAAATATGTTTACTTTCTACATAATAATTTTTTATTCTAAGGAAAATTTATTATTTTCTCCTTTATCAATCTTTTGGAGAATATCTGGAGTCATCCATTCCTTGTGCTTATCTGATTTTGGAAGCAGTTTTAAAGAAGCAGTATCGATACTGGTTTCAGAGCTTTCCACTGTTTGTTCACAGCTTGCTTAGTGTTTTCTTCCCATTTATCCTTTTCTATCATAACAAAGTCATATTGATCCTTCACTTCCAATGTAAATTGCTGCTTGTATTGATATTTTTTCACGGTCGATAAGCCATATTTAATCGACTTCTTCTTCCAACATAGTGTTTTGATCTTCTCAAGCCATTTTAGCCCTTAACAGGTTGTGGTCAGACATAAAAAGCACATGGGTAGGTTGTAACATCTTTCATATTATTTTGTAAGCTGTTCTTTTTACGAACGAAATCAATCTGATTTCTTTTTAGGTCAACAGGACTTGTCCAGATGTACAGTCTTCTTGGATATTTTAGGAAGCAGGTGCTATAGATGGTCTTATCTGTCTCTTGACAGAACTGCACTAAACAGTCATTTCGGTCATTCGTCTCTTAAAGCCCATGTTTCCCAAGCACATTCGGTGTTACCTTAGAACTTACCAGAATATTGAAGTCACCAATTANACATCAACATTTCGAAAATATTACTTTCTTCAAGGATTTGTTATTGAAGGTCCACGGCTCACTTGCATGATGATTGGTCAGGTGTGGTACCTGACCAATCATCTGCTTGTTTAGTTCTGGGTATTTGTCCAAAGTCACACTTAAGTTAAAAATCTCCTCATTTGTACTTTTGTTTTCACTAAACCCTGACTTTGTTTCACCAATTTCTTTTTTAACGGTACTCGTTTTACGTCTTGGGGTCATTTTAGAATGATCTTCATCGTGTGTGACATTAAACTGATTGTTCTGTGTTCCGGGCATTCAAATGCATTTTGTCTCTTTGATAATTTCAAAAAAGCTCAACGCAGTAAGTCCTGGTGTATATAACCAGTGACACATATTTTCCTACCCACATCAACTAGAACATCTTGGTTGTCTCTGATTTACGCTTTCAGATGTTCCGATGTGATTCCATCTGATCCAGTAGCGTTATGATTACAGCCTGGATGTACTGCTTCCAGATGGTCTTCCTTGAGCACCTCAGGATAAAAGTCACCAATCACTGCTACTTCTCCATTCCTCGTTGTATCATTGTAAGGTTCCTTGATATATTCCTCTCACTTTTTATCTACATCATTTTTATCAAACAGTATATTCTAAGTTTTATCTCTGATACTTCTAGTGGTGGAATTATTATTCTATTTTGTATTAGTCATGCCGTTAATTTTCTGATTTAGTTCTTTTGTCTTGTACTTTTTTTTTCAAACTTTTCACTTGTGAACATAAGCTGTTATACCACTCTTCTTTTCTCTATCTGCAAATATGTTTACTTTCTACATAATAATTTTTTATTCTAAGGAAAATTTATTATTTTCTCCTTTATCAATCTTTTGGAGAATATCTGGAGTCATCCATTCCTTGTGCTTATCTGATTTTGGAAGCAGTTTTAAAGAAGCAGTATCGATACTGGTTTCAGAGCTTTCCACTGTTTGTTCACAGCTTGCTTAGTGTTTTCTTCCCATTTATCCTTTTCTATCATAACAAAGTCATATTGATCCTTCACTTCCAATGTAAATTGCTGCTTGTATTGATATTTTTTCACGGTCGATAAGCAATATTTAATCGACTTCTTCTTCCAACATAGTGTTTTGATCTTCTCAAGCCATTTTAGCCCTTAACAGGCTGTGGTCAGACATAAAAAGCACATGGGTAGGCTGTAACATCTTTCATATTATTTTGTAAGCTGTTCTTTTTACGAACGAAATCAATCTGATTTCTTTTTAGGTCAACAGGACTTGTCCAGATGTACAGTCTTCTTGGATATTTTAGGAAGCAGGTGCTATAGATGGTCTTATCTGTCTCTTGACAGAACTGCACTAAACAGTCATTTCGGTCATTTGTCTCTTAAAGCCCATGTTTCCCAAGCACATTCGGTGTTACCTTAGAACTTACCAGAATATTGAAGTCACCAATTATTGTCACTATCTGTGCTCTTGACCTGCTTTAAGAAATAGTCTGTATCAACATAAAGTTGTTCAAATTCCTCATCTGAGTGGTCTGGGGTTGGGGTATAAAATGTAATGATAGCAGCAATAAATGGTTTACCAGCTTTCTTTAACATCATCACACGGTCTGAAATATATATATATATATATATATATATATATATATATTTCTTCGAATCGTGAATGCAATGGTATATATATATATATATATATATAAACGCGGCGAAACAGTACTGTCTGTAGATTGAGTATATTTCAGTATATAAATATATATATATATAGATATATATTCTATATGAAAAGAGAGTAGTGTTTAGCTCTGTGCTCACATCACAGATCAACACATAGTCTCAGAGATATCTCTCTCTATACATATATCTATATATATATATATATNCGAACGAAATCAATCTGATTTCTTTTTAGGTCAACAGGACTTGTCCAGATGTACAGTCTTCTTGGATATTTTAGGAAGCAGGTGCTATAGATGGTCTTATCTGTCTCTTGACAGAACTGCACTAAACAGTCATTTCGGTCATTTGTCTCTTAAAGCCCATGTTTCCCAAGCACATTCGGTGTTACCTTAGAACTTACCAGAATATTGAAGTCACCAATTATTGTCACTATCTGTGCTCTTGACCTGCTTTAAGAAATAGTCTGTATCAACATAAAGTTGTTCAAATTCCTCATCTGAGTGGTCTGGGGTTGGGGTATAAAATGTAATGATAGCAGCAATAAATGGTTTACCAGCTTTCTTTAACATCATCACACGGTCTGAAATATATATATATATATATATATATATATATATATATTTCTTCGAATCGTGAATGCAATGGTATATATATATATATATATATATAAACGCGGCGAAACAGTACTGTCTGCAGATTGAGTATATTTCAGTATATATATATATATATATATATATATATATACTCAATCTGCAGACAGTACTGTTTCGCCCTTTGTGGGCTCATCAGTGCAGCACAGAGCTTCTGAGACATAACTCTTTAGCCATATATATATATATATATATATATATATATATATATATATACCATTGCACTCACGATTCGAAGTTCTTCTTCAATATAATCTTTGCACGATGCTGATGTTTCTGGCTGCCCGAAAATTATATGGTATGGTCCTCTATAGTCATATGTCCACTGTCTGTCCACCTCATTTCTGCTACGCCGCGCAAATCAATATGCAGTCTCATCCTCTCCTGCAAGCATTTCTCCAGCTTTTCATCTTGGTATAAGGTTCTTACATTCCACGTTACCATTTTCAGCTCGTTAAATTTAAGCACTTTATAAAAACTGCAACCTTCCAACCATTGGCTGCAATATTCCACCAGACGGTAGCATATTGCTGCAAATAGGTGCCTAAACTTTCCTCAAATTGCTTTTTCCTCTTTTGTTGTAAATTCTGTTAGATTTTAAGTGCAAATTATGTGATGATACTCAATATTTCCCCAGCCTTTGTGAGTTGACAAGCCATAAAATACTTGACGCTCCATTGTTCATCTACGATGCGTGCCACACTCCTTGCAGGCTGCGCCATTCGAGCCATTGATATCTGGAATTTGTTTGACCCTTACACTGGTCCTGATGTCATGCACTAAGGATAGGCGTCCCTTCTGCTACCAGCCCAAACGCTAGTCCCTCGCTTAGTTAGCACCACGGTTCAGTGGAAGTTCTAGGCTATGGTCACTAACGTACACAACCAGCTTTTTGGAGCCATAAGTGAGAGTTAAGTTCACCTTGAGGGGCAGTGATGTCACCCACATCAAAGTTGACTCAGTTGTGCAAGCGGCAGGTTCCAAAGGTGGCACCTCTTTAGGTGTTCACCATATACCCTAGGAGTTGACTACCCAGGACAATATAGCTAAAAGAGTGGTAAATATATGTATCAGTTAAGTCACTCAACACAGAAGAAAGCAATCCTCTGAATGGACTTACAAACTTAATTCGTGAGAAGCACAAGGAGTAGATGCTGAAGAGGATGATTTTGAGAGTCTCTTGGGTAAAATAGTATGGTTAAGGCCCTATTCTAAACAATCGATCAAAAGATATGCTCTAGTTGTTTCATATGCGGGAATCATGGGATCTCTGGTATGTCTCTTTATTAATTTTGGTACTAATAAAGAAACTGGCTTGTGATTGGCTAAAAGACCCACATAAATACTCTACTAAAATTTGAAATACGTTTGCTAGAATCACAAAGAAATTAATATATCTACTCTAAAAGACACATGAGAGAAGAACAAACTGATACCAAACTCTGTACCATTGTAACGATAAAATCACGAGAAATAAAACTGAGGTGCAGCATGTTGTGCTTCTACACCTTTGGAAGATGAATTATAAGAAAGTTATCCGTCTACCAGCTATCAAACAAATAGGAGCTAGTATAGATTATTTGTCACAGAAATACTCAAAAAGCAAGTTGATTGGATCAAGAAAGAGGCCTATCTGTAAGCTATTACAAGTGTCTCAAAGGATATAGGGATTGCCAGTAGAGTAATTAGCTTGAATCTTTAAAAAAAGTTAAAGGTACCGGTGTTCATTTCCCATTAAGGAGATTATATAGTGGTTATAGTGGTGCCAAAGTGTTGAATTTGGATGGAATTTTTGAACAAGGTACTACCATACGTAGGATTTTTAAAAGGTTTTCGATTTTCGAAATTAACGCTTTGAATAAGGTGAGTCTTGAAAAGCATACAAACAAGAATTGCTTTCATGGAAAACCAAGGAGAAGTTGTCTATGTCTATGCCTGGTAAAAATGTTAGAAGAAAATAATTGAATGACATGTGAAAAATGGTAAATAAGGCTGATCAGTTTAACTATCTATGCTGTACGGACTAATTTATTGCTCTCTCTTAAAATTATTTAGTTAAAAGCATTTTTTTCAGAAGGATACACTTTCAAATATCTGAGAATTATAAGCCCATCATAAATACCACCAAGCATCCAGATACAGATGTGACCAGGATAAACGAAGGAGAGGCAGTAATAACAACAACAAAATGACAATGTTTACTTTTCAATAAACAAGTCGTACATAGAAATCTAATTTTAGTTTTAGATAGTATTTACAGGTAAAAATATTTCAAGCAGCCTATTTTGTAGAGAATGGTTTCGTAGCAGGTACTGGATTGTTTACATGTTCATGTCCTACTGTGTTTTTTAAATCAAATCTCTAATGACTCAAATCAACAAATTTCATATATTCTGATCCATTACTTGTGGTATTGAACCAGTGTTTATAGTTGAATTGGACACCCTCATGTCAACGTTTTCAACTGAATACCAAATTAGTTTATCTTCAAGACGGAGTTCCAAATTCTCAGTTTTAAATTCTGTTGGGTACAGAATGTTTTTCTCGTGACTTGACTCGGCTGATATATCTCAAAGTCTCCAAGGTTGTGTTTTACAACCAGGCAATTAATACGAAACATAGTAATTTTTTTTGTTTAATGATGCATTACTCTTACCAGTGATGTTTGCTTAAATAGTAGCTCTAAAATTAAAATATTTGTATGATATGTTATATGTATATATATATACATATACTATATATTTATATATATGTATATATGTGTAGATATATGTATATATATGTATATATTTATATGTATATATATATATTTAGATCATTCACCATAAGCAAAGCTTGAAGCCACTTTGGAGCAGAGGGCAGAGAACTTTTCGTGATTGAGAGAAAATTTTTTCCTTTGTACTTTGTAATCTTTTTACCATTTAACTTCTTTCCTCGCCTAACCTTATTTCCGAAAGAAAGTACAAACACATTAGTATGCCACTTATAATGGTGAAACAAATTGGCCTTAGTACTTTCAGAGACTCTTGTATCGTTATCTGTTGATTTAACACCTCGGTTTCTACTGCTAACTCAAACAAAGAGTATACATGCAAGTATTATTTCATAAAACATTGCTAGTAAACATTTGATAACATTGTGTCTTGCCTTTTCTGCTTTAATCTATCTTTTTTTCTTTTGTCAGAGACCTTCAACCTCACACCCCATGCCATACATTTATTCTTCTCCCCACGACAGATATAGTCATACTGTTGAGAACATATCTTTTTTTTCCTTTTTATTCTTCCTGGTATTTTTCTGCCATCATGTTGTTTTGTGCCCTTCCAAAATCTTCTTCTTTTTTACTTTTCATTGCTCACTAATCTTCCTTCTCCATAGGGTCCGATGCAATGCATCGTCGCGTTCCATCTTCATCACTCGCATACCTTCTTTTACACAATCGTACCAACTCCTATTCGGCCTTCTTCTTCGTCTCGTACAAGGTATCCTTATCCACAAAACTCTTCGTCTAACATACGCTTCATCTCTGCTCTCCACGTGCCCAAACCACCTTAACCTGGCCTAGCTCGACTTTGCTGAAATTTCTCTACCTCTAGTGACCTCTCTAACCTTCTCGTTCCTGATCATATTCCTTTTGATCTCTCCTAGTAAGCAATACCGCATGCATATTTGTGCTGGTTTCATTTTGCTTTCCAAGCTGACCACAGACTTTCCTCTTGATCAACATCTGTGCTCTTTGGTTGTAACGTACCCAAGTCACCTTCTTTCAACTACACCATCCGAACTGTATCCTCTTGCCCACTTCTCTATCGCTCTCGTCATCACCCCGTATGGTCTCAACAATATGGTTGGACACCCCTTTTTCTCTAATGTAATACCAAACGTCCGATCGTGGTACACGATCCAATAGTTCTCTAGATCAATACAGAGGAGCTCATTCTTTCTCTCATGACACTCTCCAGTCATCATATGGCAAGCAAAAGTAGCATCCGGTGTGCTTCGTTTGAGCGTAAAGCCAATTTGCTCATTTCTTATTTCTATTTGCGATCCTATCCTAGCATTTACAACCCTTTCTCACAATTTCATTGAGTGACTAAGAAAATTCATGCCTCTGTAGTTAGAGCAACACTGCAAGGCACCGTTGCTTTTATAGATGGACACAAAGATACTCCACTATTCGTCTGGTATTTTCTCTGTCATCCTGGCCTTGTTCAGTAAAGCTGTATGAATAATTGAATTGTGTTCAACAAGGCCTTTCCGCACTTCGACTGGTATCTTCTCTGTTCTTACTACCTCCTTGTTCTTTGTTTGATTAAGGGGTCTCTTCACTTCGTCTTTCTCTATTTCACTAACTCCTCTGTCAGTGTACTGGCTATCAGTTTCTTCCTCTTCCCTTGGTTTTCTATGTTCATTAGGTTTTCGAAATAGTTCTTCGGTCGGTCTAATATATTATTTTCTGTGAATAGCATCATACTATCTTCATTCTTGACCAGTTTAACATGTATATCCTTTGCGGCTATATCCATTTGCTTCGCAACCGCAGTAAACTGTCTGTTGACCCTCTGTGGTCTCCATATTTCAAAGGCGTTTGTCATACACTTCAGACTTAGCTTTGGCTACGTTCTACTGGGTGTCTTTCACAGCCAGTTTATTTGCTTCACTTTATTCTTGGTGTAGGTCTCTATACACAGACTACTGTTTTTTACACTCTCTTTTACCACCCTGTCTTTCTCCCACTCGTGAGGTACTTCCAAACACAACTCTTTTTGTAAACATAATAGCTTCTGCTGTCACTTACCAATCCACAGGGAATTGTTTTCCAATCTTTTTAGTTAGGTTGCTCACAAACTTTCCTTTAACTCAGGTTATTTCAATTTCGACCATTTAATCCTAAGTTTCATCTTCTTTGGATTTTTATTGACATTTTCATTTTGGCCTGCAGACTACTGGCCTGTGTTTGTGTGTCACATCCTCCACAACAACCACTTTACTGTCCATTATTTCTTTCAAATGTCCACATTTGCATAAGATATAACCTTATGCAGACGGATACATCTGACCTCTTTTGTTGCCTTTTTTAAAGTTATTCTATGCTCACCGAGTGCTGAAAGTAAGGATTTACCAATGCCAGTTAGAACCTCGAGGCAAAATCACGAAAACAAAATAGCCAGAGCATAGCTCTTGCCATTTTTTTTCTTGAGCTCCAACCATGTTTGACCATCACACATTCGTCGCCAGAGTTTCCTTCCCCAATAATCTCATGTACCCCAGCGCCTACGAAAATAGGCTCTTCTTTTTGTATTCCGGCTAGGGCTGCTTTCATCTTCTTCAGAATCCCTCCTTTTCCAAGTTATGGCTCCGTGTCTGGGGTACATAGGCACAGATGATACTTTTTAACTGTCAATTGCATTCAAGTCTCATGGTCACAATCCGATCCGTTACTCTATCCACTTTTACTACCCCTTACATCAAACAAGGTTTTAATGCGACAACTACTCCATTTTTTACTATCAGTGCCATGCTTATACAGTTTGTAGCCACCATCAATGTCTCGATCCCTTCCACTTCGCCTCTTGTAAACATAGCACTTGGGCCTTCCTCCTTTCCACGGGGACTACCACCTCCCTTTACCGGTCAGACTGCCAACATTAAATGAAGCTACCCACAAGCTCTTTGCTCTGCTGTTTTTCCCTATCCTATCTCTCCCTGATTCATCTTCTCCTTCCACACCAGCCTCTTTTGGTTCTTTTACCAGTAACATAGTTTCCATTTCCTTGCTGATTACACAAGGAAAAGGCGGTTCTTGTTGACCCAAGCCTTACCCGATTTGGTGTGATTCGAGTTGTACTACGTGACATGATTTACAATACGTTTTTGTGTGGATTTCCAAAGCCGGATGTCCTTCCTGACGCCAACCACAGTTATTGGCAGAGTACCTAGCCTTTGATCTACAGACCTGCTCACAAGGCAGTGAGTGGTCTTTCCCCGCAATAGACCTCTTCAAAAAAGTTCATACTCCCCAAAATGGACTGGCCCTACTTAAAAAGGATGGGGCAACAGGATGATGGCTCCGCAAGCCAGGAAGAGGTGGCTACATCTTGCCAAAGGGCAACCTAGGGACTATGCAAGGAAAGGTTGTCCATTTGCCTATGTTCAATTTGAACCCGCAATTTTGACCTTTCAAAGTGACAAATTATATCAGCATTCTCAATTATGCCGACAAGAGTATTTCATTTTTCATGATAATAGGCCATAGTTACTTTTAGCAAAGCACTGTCGGTCTTATCTTTATCTTACGTGTTTGTATCTTTACTAAGCACAGGGTCCTTTTTTAATCCATTACATGATGTATATCATGATTATGTGATTAATATGACTTGTTGACGTCATAACCACCTGGTTCACCGAGCTGCAACTGATACAATAATTTATCTTGTTATTTATTGTGACAACTGGCCGGGTCTAACAAAAACTTATTGTTCAAAAAGGCAAAGGTAAGTGGACAAAACAAAGCCGGAGAGACACAGTATGGACTCTAGGTCTTAGAACTAGCTGTAACTACAAGTAATAAACAGTCTTAACTGAAACTGGGGCTGTCGTTAGGCATAGCCAGACAACTTCTACCGGGTCCAAGTTATAACACTTGTCCTGAATTTGACCTAAAACTCTATTGTTTGATGAATATCCCTTTTTTAGGGATCGACAAACAAATTTAGGGAGTATAGTTTTACGTCGTAGGCATCATCACTTCTAGATATATTCTGATCAGAAATTGTAGCACTTGTTAACTATAGCATAAGTAGTCTGAGAATAATACTAAAGTTAGAGACATGGGATGGTGTTGCAATCTAATACCAGGCTGTCTCCTCGATCAGGGTATTAAAGTAAATATTTCGTGTTGAATTGGGGTATGCAAGATGCTTAACAAGATTTTGTAAGAATACTTTGTCAAGAGTTGTAATCCCATTTGATCGTGTTATTTGGACAAAGTGCTGGCTGGAACAGTAATTCAAAGTGAATTTACTGAGGCAAATCATTGTTTAAACATCACTTTTAAGTCCAAAATAAATTTTTCTTGAAGCCATGGTGAAGTGCATATTTTCTTTTACATGTTGCATGGAGGTCTCTTTTCCAATAAAGCTTTTAAAATTTTATTTTGATTAGGATATGGTAATGTTAAAGAAAATGATGGAAAACGTCTTGTAATTGGTAATTTTTATAGAAAATGTATACTGATGTCACGGCTACGGCTATGGCTGAAATCTTGCAAAAGAAAGGGATGAAAACCCTTGCCTCCGGAGTTAAGGAAAAGCAGGTGGAACCGGGTAAGCGCAGTCCACTAAGGGGGAATAAGGCGTCCCCTCCCGCCTTGCTTAGTCTTAGGGTGATACCTCGGGCAGGTATCAGCAACCCCTCAGCCTCCCCTGTCAGGGTTACAATGAAGACGTCGGCAGCGGGGCGTCGGATGTTTCTTCAGGGTGGAAGAACTCTCTCTCGTCAGAGTCAACGGCTTGGAGTGACTCAGTTGCTAGGCGGATGATCTGTCACGACACGGACAACGGCTAGGTGTCATGTACTATTACAACATGGTACTGCGCGACAGAAGGCAATGGCAAACCACTGCCGTATCTTGCCAAGAACATTATGATGACAAATCCAAAACCAAGAAAATCAGATAACGGCGTGAAGAGGATTGTTACCCCAAGGAGCAATTCCTCGACCGGTATGGTTACCTTGAAGCCGCAGGGGAGACCAGACCGTCACCAAGCGACTGAGGCAATCCAAACTAAGAAAAGTACCAGAATTGGAACATGGGATGTAAGAACGCTCCATCAAGTTGAAAAACTTGAGAATGTGAAGCAAGAAATGACACGGATTGGAATCAACATCCTGGGGTTATGCGAAACGAGATGAAAGAATAGCGGAGATTTTAAAAGTGACGATCATAGACTGATAAACTCAGGAGAAGATACACATAGGAGAGAATTGGGCCTATTATTAGACAAAGAAAGTGCGAAATGTGTCCAAGGGTATTAGCAACTATCAGAGAGAGTTTTGTTAGTGAAGCTGAAAGTAAAACTGTTCAACATATCAATCATTGTGGTATATGCACCAACATCAGACAGTGAGGAAGCGGAAATTGAAGAGTTTTACGAGCAATTGGACAAAGCTCGATCGCAGTGCAAATCACAAGAAGTAATAATGATAATGGGTGATCGAAATGCAAAAGTAGGACAAGTCGAGGAAGGAAAAATCAAAGGCACACATGGTCTTGGTGAACAAAACGACAGAGGAAAGAGATTTGTTTAATGGTGCACATCGAACGAACAAATTATTACTAACACAATTGTTTCGAAGAGCACCCGAGAAGACCATGGACTTGGAAAAGCTTAGGAGGGGAAACGTTGCAAGACAAAAGAAACAAGACAAAAGAAAAAGAAGACAGAACCAAAACTTCAGTATGAAAAATTGATAAAAGATCCAGAAACAAGAAAAGAATTTAACGTAGAAGTCAAGAATCGTTTTGAAAACCTTGAAGATGAAGGTGAGCTCAATTCCTGCTGGAAAAACGTAAAAGAATAGGTAGTCTCAGCAGCAAAGAAGGTATTACCGGAGAAAGAAAAAAAACTAAAAAGAAATGGTGACATCAGAGATCGTAGAACTAATGGAAGAAAGAGAACAAACAACAGACAGAAGAAGTGGGGAATATAGAAAACTCGACTAACAAATCAGAATAAAATGTAAAGAAGCGAAAGAAGAATGGCTCAATGCAGAATGTGAAGAAATAGAACAACACAAACGAAGAGATCCCGCAAAGATATACCAAAAGATTAAAGAAATCAGTGGCTGAAGATATCCAGCTTCCTGTGGATGTATACAGTCTAAAGAGGGGAAGATCATCATGAAGAAAGAAAAGATGTTGGAAAAATGGGCGGAGTACATTGATGAACTGTTAAAAGACAACAGAGGAGACAAACCAGCCATAAATAAGAACATTGATGGCCCTAAAATCCTGAAATCTGAAGTAGAGTTAGAACTAAAGAAAATGAAAAGGAAAAAAGCTGCGGGACCCGACCAGAGTGTTACGAAAATGCTAATATCTCTAGAAGACTTCGGCATAGAAAAACTAACTGATCTGGTAAACAGAATCAACGACAGTGGAGATATCCCTAAAGATCTAAGTAAATCCATCTTCATCGCACTACCTAAAAAGCCAGGTGCAATAGCTTGTGAATTATATTGTACAATAAGTCTGATGAGTCACTTGATCAAGCTGATTCTGAAAATAATCATATACAGAGCTCGAAGGAAAATCAGAAGAGAAATTGGAAAGGAACAGTGTGGCTTTATGGAAGATACGGGTACCAGAAATGCCATCTTTATGACTTTAATGTTGGTTGAAAGAGCAATAGAGATGCAGAAGTATCTATACCTTTGTTTCATAGACTATACGAAGGCATTCGACAAAGTCTAAAATGAGAAACTGTTTCAAGACCTCATAGCACCAGATCTAGATGGCAAAGATCTTCGCTTCATCCACAACCTTTATTGGGAACAAACTGCTCGTATACGTGTGGATAATGTCGATACGTCAAGATGTATCAAGTGTAAGACAGGACTGCCTATATTGAGAAAAGAACTTCAAAGAACTGGAAGGCTTGGATGGGATTAGTGTTGGTGGTCACAACCTGAATAAACTGAGATTTGCAGATGACTCTACGTTAGTTGCAAACTTTCAGCAAGGAATGCAGGACCTCTTGAACAAAGTAGTGGATGAAAGCAAAAAGAAAGGACTCGAAATAAATCGGAAAAAGACCGTGTATATGGTAATAAGCAAAAAACAAAGTCCTAGATGCAGATTACTCATTGGGGCTGACAAAATCAAGCAGGTAGACAAGTTTAATTACTTGGGAAGTTACATCACCCAGAATGGTAAATGTGACGTCGAAATAAAGCGGAGAATTTGATTAGCAAAGGATGCCTTCGACCGACCAGGAAAAATTCTGAAACACCAGAAAATGTCAATGTCTACACAAATGAGAGTACTGCAGTGCTACATAACATCTACCCTGCTGTATGGATGTGAATCCTGGACAATATCAGTCGGAATTAAAAAGAAGTTGGAAGCTGCTGAAATTTGGTTCTCTTGAGAAGGATGTTAAGAATATCGTAGACTGATCATGTAGCAGACAATGAAGTTTTACGATGAGCAGGAACGAAAAAGAATCTGTTGAGAACAGTCCGAAGAAGGCAGATAAAATTCTTGGGACACGTCATGAGAAAGGAAGGTCTGGAGAACTTGGTACTGGCTGAACGTATGGAAGGTACCAGAGACAGAGGGCGGCAGAGAATAACTTTTTGAGGAAATTTGAGGGAGCATGTGGCAAAAAACTAGAGGAATGCAATACAAACAAGTAAAATTTTACATCTGACAAGGAACAGGGTCAATTGGAACATCATGATAGCCATATCTACAGACAAGGCACTTAGAAGAAGAAGATACTGATGTCTGTCACCTTTAACTTTCCATTCCTTTTGAATGCCTTAATAGAGAGTCTCAGAAGCTGCATCTCACTGGTTTGTACAGTTTAATTGTAATAAAGAAGTTCGAATCCCCCGAGCAGGCGAAAGCTTCGGAAATTTTCAAAATTTAAAACCATTTCCTGGCATCAGGAAGGGCATACGATCAAGACATTCCTCACTGCTTCAAAGAAAATCTTTAAAAAGTGAACCCAAAATTTGTGTGATTTTCAGTATTGCAGAAAAAAAGGTCTGTTGTAATATTTCCTGGAATTTGTTTGAGTAAAATTCCAAATCTCAAAAAAAGTTACTTTGATTTAATTTGGAATTTTTGTTGAGATTAAAACTTTTATAGATAAAAGATGTAATATATTCTTAGTTTTCTGATGTTGATCTTACTTAGCAATTATAAATGGTTAAAGAAATGTTTTGACTCCAGTTTACCTATCAAAATATAAATTAAAAGGAAGGTCGGAGTAAGCAAGTAATACCAACGACATTTAAGTAATTCCAGTTTGCAAACTTTTATTTGTATCACCATAGTTAAAAATTGTCACCTATAATTATTTACAGGGAAGTCAAAGTAACTATGTTATACCGAGGATCTACAAGTTATTGCAGGTTATAAACAACTTATTCGTATTGTCATATTTATGTTATTGCCAAATATAATGATTAAAAGGGAAATGGGAGTAAACGTGCAATACCAGGAGCTTAAAAGTTATTGCAAGTTGTAACCAATTTATTTGTAATGTCAGATTTATAAAATTGCCACATATAATGATTTATAGGGAGGTCAGAGTAACCATTTGATACCGAGGACGTACAAGGCAATGCAGTTTGCGACTTTATTATTTATATTTCCCTAATTACAAAAATTGTCACATTTAATTATTTATAGGGAGGTCAGAGTAACCATTTTATACCAAGGACGTACAAGGCAATGCAGTTTGCGACTTTATTATTTATATTTCCCTAATTACAAAAATTGTCACATTTACTTATTTATAGGGAGGTCAGAGTAACCATTTTATACCAAGGACGTACAAGGCAATGCAGTTTGCGACTTTATTATTTATATTTCCC
>RDPX01000341.1:398231-412043 GCA_003991215.1 Morbakka virulenta
ATAGATAGATAGATAGATAGATAGATAGATAGATAGATAGATAGATAGATAGATAGATAGATAATAGATAGATAGATAGATAGATAGATAGATAGATAGATAGATAGATAGATAGATAGATAGATAGATAGATAGATAGATAGATAGATAGATAGATAGATAGATAGATAGATAGATAGATAGATAGATAGATAGATAGATAGATAGATAGATAGATAGATGGATAGATAGATAGATAGATAGATAGATAGATGGATGGATTGATTGATGGATAGATAGATTTCAATGGACACGTTGGAGAAAGGAACAGAGGGGATAAGGAGGTGATAAGAAGGTATGGCTTTGGAAGGAGAAACGAAGAAGAGATGGCAGTGTTAAACACATACTTTAAGAAGAAAGAGGACCAGAGAATCACCTATAAAAATGGAGAAAGAAGTACCCAGACTGACTACCTAGCTTAGAAAAGAAGGCACCTGAACGAAGTAATTGACTGCTGTGTACTGGGAGGAGAGTGTGTTGCTGCACAGCACAAGCTGGTAGTATGCAAGCTAAGGAGCAAGAGCAAGAGGAAAAGTAAAAGGACAAATAAACCAAAAATAAAGTGGTGGAAGCTGAAAGAAGCCGATTGTAGAATAAATTTCAACCGGGAGTTGCTAGAGTCGCTGAGTTCAACCACAGATGTCCTTGAGAGTTGGTCTGAGCTTACTGAGAGAATTAGAGAAGCAGCCAAGACAGTCCTGGGCGTAACATCAAGCTGTCGAAAGCAGGACAAGATAATATGGTGGTGAAATGATGCAGTACAGAAAATTATTCAAAACAAGAAGAGAGCGAAGACGTTGTTCGACAGAACAGGCCAAGAGGTGGACAAGAGAGCGCCTGAGACTAGACGTAAGGAAACGTAGCGAGAGGTAGCCAAGGCAAAGGAGGAGGCCTACAGAGGTCTTTACGACAGACTGAAAACAAAGGAGGGTGAAAAGGATTTATTCCCTATTACAAAGCAAAGGGACAAGGCATCAAAAGATATCCAAGTTGTTAGAGTGATAAAAGATGACAACGGAAGGCTTTTGACAGCAGAAGGAGAGGTTTTACAAAGGTGGAAAGGCTATTTTTGAAGTGCTTATGAATACTGAGAACGCAAAGGAAGCCAGAATTTAAGAACCTGTAAAAACTGTACGTGAAGTTGGAAGGATAGATAAGGGTGAGGTCAAGAATTCATTGAAGAAAATGAAAAATAAAAAATGGAAACCCTGTAGGCATAGACAATATACCTATCGAAGCATGGAAGCGCCTCGGGGACTTAGGCATAGAGATACTCACGAAGCTTTTTAACAGCATCCTGGAATGTGTGGAGAGGCAGAACAAATGGAGAATGAGTGTTTTGACCCCTGTTTACAAGAACAAAGGGGATGCACAAAAGTGTGGCAACTATTAGGGCATCAACTTAATGAGCCACCCCATGAAGTTGTGGGGTTTTGGGTGCAAGGATCAGGCAAGAGGTAGATACCATCCAAGAACAGTACGCATTCATGCCAGGAAAGAGCACAATGGACGCAATATTTGTTCTACGCATTCTAATGGAAAAACACCGAGAATGGCAAAAGGAATCCATTGTGTATTTATAGATTTGGAAAAAGGGTATGTTAGGGTGCCAAGGGAAAAATTATGGTATTGCATGAGAACATCGGAGTAACAGAAAAGTATGTAAGGCTAGTGAAAGACATGTACAGGGAGAGTGAGACAGCCATAAGAAGTGCTGCAAGGATGACTCACTGGCTCAAGTCAGGGTTGAAATCCATCAAGGATCGGCCTTAAGCCCCTTCCAATTAGCTATAGTTATGAAACGAGTCACAGATGAAGCCCGGAGAGAAGCACCATGGGCAATGCTGTTTGCTTACGACATTGTGTTGTGCAGTAAGGCAAGAAATGAGGTTGAAGAAGAACTGTAAAAATCGAGAGATGACCTGGAGAAAAGGGGAATGAAAGAAAGCAGAGCAAAAACAGAATACCTGGTCTTGAATAGAAGAGGGGATGATAAGTTAAGCACGCAAGGATCAGATATAACGAGGGCAGAAGACCTCAAATACCTAGAATCAACAGTACAGTGCGATGGTGGATGTGATATAGAGGTTAAGAAGAGAATACAAGCAGCTTGGGGTGGATAAAGGAAGGTAACAGGAGTACTGTGTGACAGAAAGCTACCACCAAAAGTGAAGGAAAAAATATATAAGATAGTAGTGCAGCCAGCTTTACTGTATGAAATTGAGTCAGTAGCAACAACAAAGAAACATGAAGCATAGTTGGAGGTGGCAGAATTGAGAATGCTAAGGTGGGCACTTGGAGTCACACGGCTGGATAAAATCAGAAATGAAAACATCAGAGGTACAACACATGTTAGGCGATTGAGCGAGAAGCAAAGGGAGGTAAGACGTAGGTGGTATTTGCATGTGATCAGAAGGAAAAATAACTATATCTGGAGGAGAATATTAGACAAGAATCTGCCAGGGAGGAGGAAGACCAAAGAGACTCTGCATGGATGTAATAAAAGAGGACATGAGTGAGATGGGAGTAAGAAGGGAAGATGCTGCCGACCGCAGCAAATGGAGGCGTATGATCCGCTGTGGCGACCGACCCCTAACAGGGAGCAGCCAAAAGATAAAGAAGTGCTCGTTTACAATAATCTGTTTTACGGATGATGATAATGATGATGATGATGATGATGATGATGATGATGATGATGATGATGATGACGATAAATCATTTTCTACTTCTCTCGATTTTTTGTTTTGACGTTTAGTAAAAAAAGTCATTTTCTTATAAGCCATTTTTTTCTTACAATACTGAATACACATTTCAAGAAGACAGTCTCCGTAAATTTCGTATCCTATCGTTTCTCTAGGCTTACCTTTTATTAATTGCATAATACGCACAACAAACAAAATCATACCGAAAGAGAGTAGTGTTTTTTTAGTGTTTTATCCTATCTGCACGACCCAACGCATATAGATGCACGTAATTAAACCATAAAAATAATTTGTTTAGCTCTAAATATTTTCGAGATTTAGATCTATTTTTCCTTAAGTGAAAAAGAAACTATTCTTGGCAAAAAAAATTGCTGAAGCTATAGCTTCATCAGCCCTTCTCCTCCCCCTGTATCCTAGATTCTGGCCTCTTATCTTGGTCTCTAGATGCTTTCTTTTGTTTTTTCAATCGTTAAGAACCACACAAGGCATAATGCCACTTAGTATATTAAACTGTGAATACAAAAAAGGAAAGTGAAAAATCTTATGCCAAGAGATAAAAGCTGATGTTGGACTTTACACATTCAATTCATATAATGGAGCAAAGCTCTCAGAATCTGACGAGTTCCACAATCTGTCTGTACGAAGAAAGAAACTGCATTCGTAGGAAGATTTATGACATTGAGGCGAAACAACTGCCTAATGGTCAAGAGATTGAGAAAAACTAGTCACACGGATCGCATCTGGATCCAGCAAAGAAAGCTGTTAGAACATTTTTCATAATAAGATCTATAATAACTAGAAGAAAAAAGAGTAGAACAGGGAACATTTCGTCCACGAGACAATCAATTGAAGAGTACTAATAAGATGTCAACCTGTCAAGTGACAAAGGTGTCTTTTAACTCTATCAATAACATGAAAATGAGATAAGGAAGCATCTATCCCGATGTGATAACAATCATCCGTGCAAGGACAAATGGCAGTTTACAGAGATACAGAATAGTCTCAGTTGTAAGTTACCCTGTAGTTCGATACAAACAACTAACCTTTTTATAAGCCGACTTAAGAATACAACGAAAATTACAATCACAAGAAAAATCTGGAGAAAATGACAAATTCAGCAGCTTTATTGTTGAACAGGTTTAACATCAGAATGATTTTGCATGAATATTGGAGGGAGATAAGGAATCCGGCTTTCTGCTGAACTGGCATCAGTTGCATTTTTGTCAAGTTGAAAGAAAGCAGCCACTCTCTACCCCATTCTCTGACAGCCCAGAGGTTCGACTCCAAAGTTTGTCTTGGTTCTGTTGAGTTTACTTGTGCCTAATGCCAGAAAACAAGCTAGTGTCATCGTCATAGATAGTAATGAAATGAACCACGTTACAAACAAGATCATCGATGCAAAGAGGGAAAGAGATCAGGAATAGAACCTTGTGGAACATAAGCCTTAATGGAATACTCATCAAATGTCAGCCAGGAAATGTGCTACTTGAACGCCCCTGTAGTTGGGAGAGATTTTCCCGGTGCAACCTACGAACTTGGTCATAGATACATACTAGGGGATGGCGTTGCAGTGGGCTCTAAATATTCACTTGTTCTGCGGTGAGGGGCGGTTTCATTGAAATCACCGGGAAGGTCTTCCAACCTGCTTCCAGCAGCTTAAACAACAACAACTCATCAAATATATTTTCACCCAACGTGACATGAATTTTACGAAAAGACAAAAAGGACTGGATGATGCCAAAACACTTCAAAAACGTCCATGACCAGAAAGTCCATGAAATAAGCCAGCGCGCAACACTTTATTAAATACCTTCCAAATATCCAGGTCGTTCATCAGATGTATCCATGACCTTGAATATTCCTTTTATAATTACAGTCCAAAGGTCATCAGTGGACCCAGATTCAGTAACTCAAAATTACTGTCAGTACATTGTAGATAAGCCTTTCACAAGACCTGTGTAATGACATAAAGAAAAATTACAGATCGATATTTTCCAGCATCAGATGGATCATTTACATTCTTGAAGACAGAAAAAAAAAAGAAACCTTCCAGGAAGACGGAAAATAAGGCTCGGATAAGCAATAAATAAAAAGTTTGGACAGCAAAGAAGATAGCTCAGAATCACACATTTTCAAGACAACTACAGGATTCGAATCTAGACCAGGAGCTTTGTATGAATGAAACCCATAAATAACCTTTTCCAGCCAATTTGGAGTTAATGATAATAGATTCCAAAATTTGATCAATTTGCAAAAGGAACTCTGGCAGAGAAACACCAGTATCATTCAGAGAAGAAGCGGGATAAAACAATCCTGCAATGAAATCGCATTTTTCACTAAACGATATGAAAAGCTGAACACAATAAAAAAGCAGAGGAGCTACGTACTTGCCAGAATCCATAACACTATTGCAAATCTTTCAGACGTTTCGACTTCAGAATTTTGGGGAAGAAATAAATTCACAAAACTGTTCAGCATATCAAGATTTTGCATCATAAATCACTTTTTCACAGCCATAACTAGCCCATCTGAAATAAATGCGAAATTTATCTCTTCAGTGACGTTGAAACTAAACATAGAAATGATTGCGATGGGCAATATTAGAAGAGCAACAAATATTGAACTAAGGAGAATAATGAGGTTTGAATTTTTCACTACGACCAGAAACAAATGCGTCAATACCAACCTGAGCTTATTCTTTAAATTCAGTTGCAGCATCAGAAGCCGATTGATTTGCTGAAGATTGGATCCATGAAAAATCAACAAGAAATTAACAATATCTATGCAAGTCAACCTGACAAAATTTAAACGTGTTTTGGTGGTGTGCCTTGTCAACAAGACTTAAAACAGAGGTAAAGATGAAACTGTACAATGCTCAAGAACAGAATTCAATATGAGGTCCAGAAGAAAATATTTTTCTAATTCTGAATAAGGAAATCTTGTGGGGAAATCAACAAGCTGTTTAAGACTATGAACAAGTGAAAATTGTAAGTACTTTCTGCAAACCTCTCAGTCCCATTAGAATGAATTTATCAGGTCAGGTGATGAACATTAATGTCATCAAAAACAAATATATTAGCAGTATGATTCTTTTCAGAAACTTGGAGGTGGAGTTTGTTATTTGCCTTAAAATCATGAAAATCCCTTTTGCCATCACTGTCACAGAGGCTTGTCTCACAAAATGCAAAGACATTGGGAGACTTAAAATAAAGGCTATCTTTCACAAAAGAAGACATCTGACATTTCTGTAAGCTAAGGAGAGAGCATTTTTTGAAGATAACAGGTTTTTCTGGGTCAGCCAAGAGCAAGTGTCAATATATCTCAAGTCTAGACCCTCGAATGAGCCTTTGGTTTGAATACCCTTTGTACTCTCTGAGCATTAAAGATTTGTCATGTACTGGGTAACTGTTTTGATTAAAAATTTAAACGCCAGAAATTGAAAATAGAAATATATGTTTAAACGGAAACTATAAGCGGGTGAAGTAACTGAGCCTACTGTAACGGGGGTGTTATTGAACGGAGCTTCAGCAGACACTGTCCACCACACATTCCTCTCATAAAAGATGGGTGGTGTTGAGATGACACTACCATCTGTACTTTGTCATGATACCGTCTCTAGAAGGGCTGCTAATCAAGGTTAAAGAGACCTTCCTCCTCGTGGGATGTACTTAACCCAGCCAGACATTAACCTGGTATTTTAAGATCTCAGGGATGTTTTTCATATTTTGTATTTGCATTGTGCATTACAAATTATTTTTTATTCTTTATTCTTTATTCATTTAGATAAAATTAGATAGTAGAAATTAGAGGATAAACGCAAAGAAGTGAAATCCAAACTAGAAGATATGAAAGCGAAAAGAAATTAAGGTGGAAAATTTACACGAAACACTGTCTGCAATATTGTTTTAGAAGTTACAAAGAAGGAGTTGAGAGTCCTAAGAGGTAGAAAATACCAAAAAGAGGAATTCTGGTCGTCGAGTGCAGACGTGGAAAGACCAGTGAAAGAGAAAAGACAAGCTTTGAAGAGATGGACCATGGCAAAAAAAATGAGGACATAGAAGAGGGCAATAAAAGTCTAAACGAAGAGGGGCATAGAGAAGTTAAAACGAAAGCAAAGATGAAGGTTGCAAAAGCAAAAGAAGAAGCATATGAAGAACTGTAAAGAAACCTAAAGGACAATGGAGAGAAAAGACTCTGGAAAGTAGGAAAGATCCAAAAGCGTAGGTTATTGGACATTGACAATATGAAACTTGTAAAAGACAAAGAATAAAAAACAATCAGAGGATGATGCCACGAAGGAAAGATGGCATGTGTACTTTAACATCCTTTTAAAAACAAGGCAAAGTAAAAATAAGTTAAAGGAAGCTAACAGAGTAGAGAGTACGATAGCTGCAGTGACAGAGGCAGAGGCTAGAAACAATTGGCAAGGATGAAAAATGGAAAAGTCACAGAACCAGACATGCTACCTGCAGACTTATTAAAATGATCCAGGACATTGGAATAACGTTCTCAGATGCAGAATTTCAGACTCATGGAGGAAAAACAAAGTGACCCCTTATGCAAGCAAAAAGAGGATCTACTAGGTTGCCCAAACTACAGAGGTATCAACCTACTTATCCATTGTCTGAAGCTTTGGAAGAGGATTATTGGAAAAGACTATGACGATTGATGAAGAATTCAGAGTAACAATATGGAATCTAACCAGGGAAGTCGACCGTACAGACATTGTTCTGCCTCACAATGCTACAAATAAAGATAAGGGAATACCAAATGAACCTCCACTTGGTGTTCGTTGACCTAGAAAATAACTATGTAGCGGTTCCTCGAGATCTCTTATGGAATTGCCTGAAGAAATAGGGAGTACCTGAGGGCTCTGTAAGAATTGCCTGGGACAGGCACGAGAACTGAGTAGCATCAATTAACACAGCTGTTGGAGGAATAGGCAAGATTAGGATAAAGAGTGGCTTACAGCAAAGACCCCTCTCAGGCCTCTATAGTTCATTGTCATTCTGGACACCATTACAGAAAACATAGAAGAAGATACAGCCTAAAAAATACTATTTACTGGCGACCTTGTCCTTAGCAATGGCGCAAAAGGCAAAACAGGAAACAGACCAGAAGGGTGTAAGGAGCAAATGGGAATTACAGTCTTAAAGTTGAGTAGAGCAAAGAACAAAAATTTCCCACTTACCCCACCACAGGCGAAGCCGATAGAATACCATTAAAGGAATAAGGCAAGGAGGATTTGACGAAACTATAAACAACAGCAGCTTTCAAGTACCTGGTCACAACAGCGGAGCAAGAAGAAGGATGTGAGTAGAAAGTCCAGAAAAATTAGCAAAGGCATGGGATGGAAGGAGAGAATTTTCAGGAGTACTCTGGTATCTATTAAATTAAAGGTTCTTTTTCACCAAACGTCGGTACAATCAAAGCTTTTGTACGGAAGCGAAACGTGGCCGATCGTTCGCAGACAGGAGAGGATGATGCACATATTTTAATATATGTATATATTGTGCACTATACAACTCATCCATGTTATTGGTAGGGGTATCTAATGTTTTCTTCCGTAAGTCTTAATTCCATCATTTTCAAATTGTTAATAGTTACAATTGTTTAGAAACATGTGGGGTTTTTTTGTGGAAAGGTAAGTTTTACAACAACCAGTACCTTTCAATATTTATTGAAAAACACATAATTAACACTTATTTAAGGCTGATCCAATCGTTTTAATCTTGTCATTTCTTTTTTTGGAAAAAAAAGATAATCTATACTTCTGAGGGCGGCCCCTACCACGTACCTTGAATACTTGACGGGGAGGCTAGATTTATAATGAGCAAGGTAAATCGATTTCATTACTTTTTGGTAAAGCAGAAATGATAAAAGGATGTTGTTGGTAAACGTTAAAAAGTACTCAACATTGGCAATATTTTGCTTTTCTGTATGACCGAAGCCTAAAGTTTAAAAAGAAAGAATTTAACATCAACAGTGAAAAAATAAAAAAAATGATGCAGAAAGAAAACGACTTTTTGTCATTACTCAAAAATGATAGGTAAAAAGTGAAGCATACAAGATGGATATCGCGATGATGATTATCATGTAATACTTTATTCACAGGACGAATACAAAATATTCATCAAATGGTCCATATGTGTAAAACAGCCCACGTGACAAAATATATCAAAGTACCTAACTTTAAATTAGTCTGGTATTATATATTCGATCGATTAGGGGAAAAATGTAAGATTCTCTTAATGCCACATAGTGAAAAAAACAAACAATCTAACCAATCTAATGTAAGCCTACCAGATTTATAAGGGCTCTTGCCTATAATGTTTCCATAAAGTAACATTCATCATCATCATCATCATTTTAGCCTTTCACGCTACTGCTAACGGGTGGCCTCCACAAGTTCCTCCACTCTACTCGGTCTTGTGCTTTCTGCATCCATGTTTTGCCTGCCCTCTCCTCAATTTCATCCCGCCATCTTCTTCTTGGTCTTCCCTTTGTTCTGCCCCCTTCTCTTGGTCTCCTTTCTATTATCTTCTTGGCCCATCTGGGGCAGAGACATGGACACAGCTCATTCATACAGAACACAGCCCATTCATATTATCGAATTTGACAGAGAGATATAAATAAACTAAGAAGTAAACTTACGAGGTTATCAAAAATACAGGCTTAGAAATTTACACCTTAAATGGACTTAAAAAGGAGAATTCGAAAGGCATATTTCACCCTTAATACACCCAGTAGACCTCATTCGATGTCCTGATGCAATCATTCAAGTAAATTATGTAGTCTGACAACTCAAAGCAAAGTACGTTGAATAACTTCATGACCTACAGACTATCTTCATAGTACCTTCTTACAGCCTCTGACAGAGTAAATTGACAATTATTAGTGGGACTACTGAGAAAGGAAAAATGCGGTTAACAATGTCATACACAGTCGTATGGAGTAACTTGTCAGCCATACTTGAATCAAACTGGCCACTTCAGGCACCATGTAGAGTGGATTTTTTTTGTCTACGACATAATACTTGATTGCTTTAAATGATTTAAAAATTAAATAAAAATTCACAACCAATTTAGTTTTACCAATTGGTCTAAAAAAGAGATTACCTAAAAGAGACGACTTTTTCTTAATACAAGTACCATGGCCCATCCCAAAGGTGCTTCATTCAAAGCACAATCTCGAGAGATGATGATTTCATCTAACAAGTAGGAGCAATTTTAAACAGTGTGTCCCTAGACAAAGATAAAAGTAGAAGAACAGTAAGGATAGCTGGTGAATTTCATTGATTATAACAAAGGACATGTTATAGGCAAGGCCAAAGATTGACTATGGTGATCAAGGCAGTGATTGATCTCTATGTACTATATGGCTGTGAATTATAGCAGATTGTATTTAATCAGCTAAAATATTTTTACCTCAAAGATGCCTAGGAGATCCTTTAGAATTCTCATCTGAAAACTCTGGAAACACAAATACGTTTGACAAGACTTTAGCCCGTTTCAGTTGTAGATAAATAGAATCCACGGACTGCTTCGGTTCTTTTCTGTAAAAAGAATATTCAACACCACTTCATACAACTGGTAGGAAGATGCCCAAACATGAAAGTTGCAGAGCAAAAATTTAACAAGTTGGAAGAGATTTGCGAATATTAATTTCTCACACGTGAAAACTCAAATGTTTAGACAGGTATGATACCGATGATCTGTAAAACGTTTTAGTTTGATCCATTTCTTGTCCCCTTATATCGCATTTTATCATTTAAAAACATATTTTTAATCCAGCAAAGAATATCAGAAAGATACAGATACCAATACGAGAATTTCTTGACGAATATTTATAAGACGTAATCACTTTTATTACTAGTCAGATTTGATTAATTAAAATTTTAATAATTTAAACAGTTATTTAATTTTTCATTACAACTTTCAGTAATTGAATTTTGTTCATCTCCTCTTTTTCATTTTTTGTGAACCTTCATTAGTTAAACAGAAACCGGATTTTTTTTCATGACGTCATCAAATACATCAGGTGGTACACCTGTCATTTAATTTCCTGTCTGATAAGCTTTCAGATTAATGAGTTCAACATATAACTTGTGCAGTTGTTAAGTCACAACAATACATCCAGATATCATGATATTTTAGCTCACTTCCCTTGCTCAACCGATTCACAACGAAATATTAATTATACTTCAGCATTTGGGAATGAAAACGTAAAATTAAATCTGAAAGTATTATGGCTATAGTTGTAGATTAGGATACGTCATGAAAATTAAGTTCTCTTTTCTGTTAATTAAAAGATGTCTTTGTGGTTGTGTAATTAAAACATGAACCAACAAACTTTATAGAAAATATCATCGCATTATATTGGTAAAAATCATGAGATATAATGTTAGGATTTTTTTTACCAAGCTGACCGCTTTTAAACGTGATGGTAAAAGACTGTGTTTGGTTTAGTAGGTTGCTGAATCTTAATGATCACCTGCTGTTCGCTAGAAAAGACTTGACCCATTGAGTAAGAGATATTTAACCAGCAAAAATAAAAAATGCTTTGATATACAGCCTAATATAGAGTTGTAAATCTTTAACTATATTGATAACCAAGTACCTGACTAAAGCGTTTTAGCACTTGACTAGAGAGAAAACTATTAAATACACACAAGACAGTTACTTTGTCTGTTGATACCCAACAGACAAAGTCTTTAGTCATTGCTGTTGCTACCGAGTTGTCATTCACATTTTTTGTTTCTGAATAGAGGCCAATATATATTTTCTTCGCTTTTGTCTTACCTGATCTTAATACGCATACCTAAAGCCTTCACCAGTGAGAATGATTTCTGCTTTTAACTTTTGCCTTTTTCATTATTACAAAACGTATACTAGCAGCAACATTTTATATAGGAAATTCCAATCCTGAAAAAAAGATTGTTGATAATAATGGAAACTTTTTTTTTTCATCTGAACACATACAATTACAAACCTCACTAATCAAGGTAGTTTGCATTGGCTTGCCTATTTAACAAAATCAAAATTAAATATTTTACTAACAAAATCAATAAAACGACAATAGTTCAGGGTTGGTCCATGGTTTATTTCTGCGACAGAATATATATAGTATGTGGTGCGAATGATTATATGGGAAAGTTTGGTTGAGAGAAAGTGCTCGTGTTTGTTGTCGATGTTCAAAGCGTTGCACATTTTACTGAAAGTAGTACAAGATTTACCGAATAAACCTAAAGAGCTCATGGAGAGATTTACGAAACTAACTTACGAAAAACTGGATTGTAAATCACGAATTAAAGAACGATATTTTTTGTATTTGCGAGAAGCATTTTTATCCAGGTTTGTTTCATAGCCCACCGTTAATTCAAGAATGTATAACTGTTGTTGTGGAGTAACTAAGAGCAAATCAGGCCTCAAGGCATCTCCAGTTATAATGCATGGCGATAAGAATCCACAGATATCAGCATATATTGTACAGCCTTCAAGAGATTTGAGAGAACCTGCTAAAAACTGTGATGCTGAGTTGTGTCGCCAAGTATATCGACCTTCCTGAAGGTACGTTTTGCAGCCGGCGACAACATGAAGAAGGGTTTCTGGTTCAAAGCAGAAAGAGCAAGAGGACGATAGACTAAGTTTCCATTTAGATAAATTTTTACGATTTGCAAGGGTGTTATTCAAATAACGAATGGTNTGTTGTGGAGTAACTAAGAGCAAATCAGGCCTCAAGGCATCTCCAGTTATAATGCATGGCGATAAGAATCCACAGATATCAGCATATATTGTACAGCCTTCAAGAGATTTGAGAGAACCTGCTAAAAACTGTGATGCTGAGTTGTGTCGCCAAGTATATCGACCTTCCTGAAGGTACGTTTTGCAGCCGGCGACAACATGAAGAAGGGTTTCTGGTTCAAAGCAGAAAGAGCAAGAGGACGATAGACTAAGTTTCCATTTAGATAAATTTTTACGATTTGCAAGGGTGTTATTCAAATAACGAATGGTGAAGCTGAAGATATTTTTGGACAGCTTACTTTGAACTTCAGACCAAAACTTGTTATATTTTGAAGTTGCGTTGTCAAAGAGAAATGAGAGAATGGTACCTTGAGTAGTAAGATGACTTCGTAAACGCTCCTTGTGTTCTGTCTGCACAGCTTTCAGAATTTCATTTGTATTTTTATAAATATCGTGTTGTATATTGGTACCATTGCTTGTGTTTTTCCACAATGTTCGGATATTATCATTTGGTGACAACTTCAGAGAGTTTCGGGTGACAGATTGGCATTGTAGAAGTTTTGTGGTAGGCAGCTACAAGTTGAGTCCAAATTGATTTTTGGAAAGAATAATGGAGCTAAGAGTGGCACTTAAAGGCAGGTCAAGCCACTGGCGTATGTATTTAGAGACCAATAATAATAATAATAATAATAATAATATTATTATTATCATTATTATTATGAAAAAATTTTCTCTTTGACTTGTTGTGTAAGATCAAACACCGGGTCACTACCAGTGACCTAGAGTGAATGAAACAGGAAGGAGTTTTTTGTGAAAAGAGAGAATAATAATAAAATATTCAATTTATAAAAATCTATAAATAAAGTATAAAAAAGTATGGAGGTATTATTCAGGACAATTCAGCTACACAATGAATTACAAGATATAAATATATACAAAAAAGGTGAGAAGGTGATGAAGACGTCAATTTCTAGATAGTGAGCGCCCTTCGTAGTACATGCCCTGAGCTATTTAATACTATTTTTTGAATTTCATGAAGAGAAGGGTTTCCTGGAATTTTCTTAAGGTATTCACTAGTCCCTTTCTTTATCAGGCCCAAAGCACCTATCACTACGGGAACAGTTCTAGTTTTTAGGTGCCACATCTTTTCAATTTCAATTTCCAGATCCTTATATTTTGCAAGTTTTTCAAACACTTTGGCGGAGACATTTCTATCTGATGGTACGCTCATGTCCACGAGGAGGCAGGTGTTGTTTTTCCTATCCTTAATGACAATATCAGGGTCGTTGGCCTGTATCGTGCGATCAGTATGGATTGGGAAGTCCCAG